>CACRXP010000223.1:539441-551973 GCA_902702965.1 Spirometra erinaceieuropaei
ATGGCGACCTGCACTGCGGAATCGCTCTGTCAGTAACATGAACTTTTGTAGTAGAGGAAACAACAGATTCCTTACATGGCTACCGGAGAATAAACGCGTGTGCAGACAATGATACTAAATTGACAAATTTGTGAAAATTTTAGCCACAGGCGGACACTTACAGAAAGCAAGTAGGGCGACAGCAATGTGGATGGAATACATATCGCAAATCGTTCGAAGTTGTTGCTAACTGAGCGCTTATATACTTTTTCGTGCCCACGGTCTCGACTGAAGAAAAAAATGTCCTTGCTGAGGTAACAAAACATTTTGTGGAGTACTGCGAGTGCCAAACAATTTTAAGCGAGTAAAAAATCTAAATCGATAAGTAGACGTCTAATTTTGAGGAACATTCAAAAAGGCACTTTATGGAGAATTTGAAATACAGCATAGGGAATCTAACGATTATAAGAAGATTTGGACTGCGGTGACAAGCTGCAGACTTTACATGAACGTGATGATGATGATGATGATGATGATGATGATGATGATGATGATGATGATGATGATGATGATGATGATGATGATGATGATGATGATGATGATGATGATGATGATGATGATAGAATGAACCCGCAGACGACTGAAACAATGCGTACAGGCATAAAGACTTTGCGAAAGTGAACACACCCTACTTTCTTAATTAGCAAGGAATGATACTTGTTTTGACCGTGTCGAAAACTTTAAAAATTATTAAGAGACAAATATTTAATTCCAGGTTTCTGGCACCAAATAGATTTGGTTTCAGTTAATGTAACACCAGAGAGTCGAGACCTCATTTTGTCGTCAATTCTAGGGTTACAGGAAAAGGTATACGTCACTTGCTTTCGGTGATTAAGTCTTTAAAATTAAACCGAAATTCTGAAGCGCATTTTCGGTTTGCAAGGACTGCCTAAGTGTTGTGACACTTATTACCTTGCGGCATAATCCCATAATTGTTCAGATATGGCAGGTACTTGGCCTTTAAATGCACATATTTTCGACGGCTTGTAAAGTCCGGACATCGGTTCTCCCATAATTACAACCATAATTTCTAGGAAAAAGTAATAAGAGTAATCTTTCCTGCACTCATGTAGTAGCACATTCCGTCTTTATTCAATCTTATACTAAATAAAAGTCTTGAAAAGGACTTTGCATCCCCGGCCAATTTTGAGCCCGATTCGCTGTTACGTTTACACGTAGGGATTTAAGCCTAGATGTTGGGTACTTTTTATGTAAAGAGAATCATGCATTCCTCTGTATCATCAGGAAGTTACCACATGGGTCTCATAAAATTTTGCAATTTATATGGACTATATTTCATACTTCATGAGGAACATTGATAAACGAACCGACTAGAAGCAATCTGAGTGGACATCACATAGTTTTAGAAATCTCATAATTAGAAACGTTTTTAACACCGACATATAGTCTTTCTTTGAGTATAAAATTTAAAGAGAACTTATTTAGCTACCAAATGAATGAAGGAGAAAATATTTTAGTGTTCGCCTTGTTTAATTGCGAAACACGCGTGTCTGGGCTTTTAGCCAATATCCGTGTTGCTAGTACGGCAAATAATTACCTAATTTGCGTGTTTGTTCTTCCGAAATATATTTGAATTTATAGAGGCACTGAAAATCATTGAAAAGCCTACTACCAAAGCAACCATCTTTAATACGTGCGGCCTCTGTAGGCGGCCAAGAGGAGGAGCATTTTAAGGCCAACATCCTGACGTGTCTGAAATATTATTAGATTATGCCGTATGCTATACAACATTATGACCCCATTTAAGTTATCCTTCCCAATCGCAAATGTATTCCAAGATTTCAGTAAACACTTCATGAGATCGGTCACTGACTGCAGCTTGTAATGTTGCTACTGTTATTCTCAAGTTATTCGTTTGTTTCTCATACGAAATGTGGCCTACTTTTCCATCGCAGTCCGGCCAGGGCGCACGTCATAGGTAAAAACAGGCGCCTTAAATACTGAACCGTTTGGGATTATTTTTTGTCCACTTGGACAACCATGGAACAAGTTCAGCTCTATGTCAACCTGAAGCCCGGTACCCTATTCTAAATATTTTCTCTCAGATAAGGGAGGAGACAAGAACAAGCTTTGTTTCCAGAACTTATTCGTCAGCATCCACTCGACTGCTTGTTTGCATGGATCAGGTTAAAATTGGCTGGATAAAAATGTGTCTTTTCAGAAGAACACGCAAACATTGCCTTGTGTCCGTCAGTCGGGACATGATTAAGTCATCTGAACGTTTTCCTGGTTCGTCTAGTGAACGTGGTTACATACGGACCCAAATGAACCTTCTAACTTATGCATAGTGTGCCTTTGAGCCGGTCACGGCGCTTCATGAAGACGCAATTGGAACGCCAAAGCTGCTCTAGCTCACAGAAGGCGCTGGAGAGTTATAGATCCCGTGATCAAAGACTACCACGCATGTCGCGTCAATTGACAGCATAGACAACCCAGGAGACGGCGTGCTATTAAAACTGACTAATTACTTCCATGTTCGCGCAATTACACCCCACGTTCGAGGCCGTCGATTTTGCTCTTAACGACATACTTACGCAAAACCGCAAAAGATTTTTTCACTTCAAATTTCTGCATGATTAGTAATCTATCCGTAATGCCCTATCATCCTCATTTCTTCCCTAATTTAATAAGGAAACAGCATAATGTTCACTTTAAGCGACTTAAAGCACAGGTGTTCATCGCCTTAGACAATAATCACCTTTATAGGTGTTTTCTATAACAAATTTTCCGGGCACCTCGAGGTTACTTACTGATTGCCAATGTGCGGGGGTTGCATTACAAGAACGGCCATTTTCGCCGCATCACTGTTTGAATTTCATGTCATTCCCGATTTCTCAACGGGACAACCAACCATCTGTTTATTTGAAGTTCATATGCATCAAGCATCTAGCCATCTCTTCTGATTTTATTTGAGTACTTATCGGCAGACAAACTCCGTCATCCGGCTAGAACAAAGGAACATTGAGTGAGTGCTTCCTTACCGGCTGATTCTTTTCCTTCTAGTTTACGTTGTCAGATCATTCCCCGGCGTTCTTCGAACACTTTTTCCCATATGTTATCGCAGATCTTAACACTTTCGTCTCCATCGTCAGCTGGTGATGATCAGTGTTCAGCTGCTAGATTTCGGCTTGATCGCTAACCTCAATCATGCTGATACGGGAGCCCTTATATGGACTGCACGTGCAGGCGACTGACTTTCGTCTTTTACCACGTTCTCATTCGGCCCTCGACCCCTCCAGATCGCCCGCCTCTGTACTCTGCTACTCGTTTCTCTCCAGGCCTCGAAGAACGAACGACCGACTGTTAGTGGGACCCTGAGGCGCGGGTGCGGTCCATGCCAGACAAATGGCCGGAACTTGGGGTGGGTAAAGAGCCTAACCCACCTGCCGGGTGTCATCTCGGCCGCGGTCCATCGAAATGAATTACATTCATATGCAAGCAGACTACCGGTGCCAAATCATTCACGATTCAAATCAGCGAATGTTCGAATCAACCAGTAATTGGATCACTCCGACCCCGGTGTCAAGACAGAGTTGAAACGATCAGAGGCGGCAGAGGGTGCAGGTGGCTAGCACGACGAAAATCCACACTTATACGTACCAACACACCCGCTGGTTCGCCACGTACACTGACCAGGATTTTACAAAACAAGAGGAGAGGAGGGTCGGATCGGATACCACGGAGTGGAACTGTCATCGATAACCGTAACTGAAGTCCAATAAAATGGAGTCAATCAAGATTAGGGACCAGAACTGGCCACCCCCCTGTCAGAATCCCTCGATGGACAAGTATACCTGCCGCTGCAATAATCATCTGTACTAACCGGACATTTCACTAGATTTGGTGGTTAAGATGTGACAATTCCGAAAACTCTATTGACCAGGTGGTATGTAATCCCTCGCGAAATGGCTCCACTAAATCTGCTGCCTTCGTATGCACAGGCTAAAAATGAAAATCCTCTTCCGGTCTGCAATTCAGCGACTGTGGAAAGGACTGTTTCCGCAACAGAAACTGAGGCCACTTCTTACGACTTTCGTTCTCCACCGACTCTTTGTCTTTCGGCCCGCCTGGCAATCGAAAAGCCTCAAAAGCCTGTCGCCCAGGGAGTGTGTGGCATACATAAATTCGAGGAAACAGACCACGCAGCCGGCTTTTAAATGGACAAACAGCAGCTGTAATAACGTATTCCCGGGCGGCCTGCTAAGTAAGTCTATTTAAGCTTAAGGACTGACTGCTTGGGCATTCAAAATATATTTTTTTCTGCTTATTTTATGCCTTTTACTCAAGTGTAACTTTCCCGAGAGTATTTTATGTGAACCCCGATTTAATATGCGGCTGGAGGACATCGGCTTTCGTGGAGAGTGAACTGCTGTGATAAGGTGGATTGGCGCGTGGGAGGAATAAATTCTAACGCAAGCAGCGCCTGGAATTCCTGTTTATTGGACACTCTTTTTACGCAAAATGCGTGCGTTGCCTTAGGGGCTAAATCGAATGCTTGTTTTTTTTTGCTTCTCGGTGGACGACGCCCTAAAAAAAACTGACAGTAAGACGAAATTGAACGTTGAATAAAAGTGGTGTTCGCCCATGCGTGGTCCCCTAGCATACAAAACAGACTAGGACTGATCGCGTGTACGAGTTTTGAGCTGACTGACAGACATATACGCCCACTCGACAGTCTATACTTTTTAACAAAACAACGTCTGGTTGTGGCCTCTGTCATTTTATGCTCTTGTAATTTTTTGAGGGAAAACACGATATGTCTGTCGGTTTTGGGGTATCAGCGAATTCTATTAGGCATATGTATTTACGGTTTTGAATACGGCTCCTAAGAGCCCTGCTGCGAACGGATAAGGAGGCAACAAGGAGGTAATAAGCGGGCTACAAAGCAATTTACATCAACACCACTGCCCAGGAAGCACTTTGCACGCCTTACCATTTCGCGTTTTTTGAAGACCTACAGTAGATGTGCTAACTCATGAAATGTCAACCAAAATTTCGAAGTGCGTTCTCGTTTCGAAAAGAAAAATTTAGTAGTGTTGTAAAACTACTCATGATGCAGCGTAAATCTATAATGATCCAGTTACCTCAGGATGTCGGCTTTCGAAGGAACTTATTTTCGGCTGCATGCAAGATCTATACTCTGAAAAAATGACTACTTAAGTAGTATGCAATTTTCTCATTGATTTTCGATGCCCTTGAAAATTCAATTATATTTCATGGAAAACATGCATAAATATATTCATTCTTTTACTTATTCAGTAGAAAAACACGTCTTCTTCCAATTTCATACTCAAACGAAGAGTATAATTCGGTTTTAAAAAGTTTCTAACTGTGAGATTTTTTAGTACCGTTAAATGACCGCTCATGAAACGTCATGTATCTGCATTTACGAATGTGGCTTGTAAAGTTAACAATATTGCCCAAATCCACTGCTTAATTTTATGAACCTCATATGGTCTCCTCTTAACACCGTAGAGAAATGCATAGTTTTCCGTACACGGAAAATATACAGCTTGTAGTTTTTAAACCATGAATGCAAGTGTAATAGCAAGTCGAGCTCAAAATTATTCGGGAATTAGAAAGGTTTTTAAAAACCAAATTATACTCTTCTTTCGAGTATGAAATTTGAGGAAGACGTGATTTTCTACTGAATAAGTAAAAGAATGAATATATTTATGCATGTTTTCCATGAAATATAATTGAATTTTCAAGGGCATCGAAAATCAATGAGAAAATTGCATGCTACTTAAGCAGTCATTTTTTGCAGAGTATAGATCTTGCATGCAGCCGAAAATAAGTTCCTTCGAAAGCCGACACCCTGAGGTAACTGGATCATTATAGATTTACGCTGCATCATGAGTAGTTTTACAACACTACTAAATTTTTCTTTTCGAAACGAGAACGCACTTCGAAATTTTGGTTGACATTTCATGAGTTAGCACATCTACTGTATGTCTAAGTCAAAACGCAAACTAGGGCAGGCGTCCACCGTAAAGCAGATGGTGATCTATAACGCGATATTCGAAATTTTTTGCGTCTCCGGCGGTATCTAGGACTGACCGTGACCAGTTTTTTAAAACTATGTTCAAGGCTCTGTATGAATCCTACCGACGATTGAAATTAACCGAGCGAAGTCCTCTCGTTTTTCAGCCTGAATCGTCGTGATATAGGGTTCCAGTTATTTCAATGTTGGCATTGCCGAGAAAGGGTGCTAACGGCAGTCACAATATATTCACTTAAGGTTCGCCTTATTAGCGGATTTTCTGTAGATACAGACCGAAAACTGTAAGACGAAACGATTCTAAAATTGCCTAGCTGTCCATTTCGATTTTTTTAGTCTCTCTCAGTCCCAATTCTTCAGTTTTGCAACGACGTGGTCGCTTTAATTTGAGGCAATTTTCAATGAATTGGTTTTACAGTGACGAGAATATGACAGGCAACTTGAGCGCTAAGTGCTGGTAGTCGTTTGTATGTAAAAAAGTTTTACTTGGGACCCGCATACATTCCTCTTCAGTTTGGCTAAATCAGCAGATATCGAATTTCACAGATGTCTCTAAAAAGCCTATAATCATTTGAACTTTCTTGCTCAGTTCACCGTGAGGACTCTAAACCCAAAGTTGGTCATACTCACGACACCGAGAAGTAAAGTGACGTAGAAACAATCTTTGGATTTGCTCCAAAACGAAAGGTCGTTACTGAGGGCAGGTAGTTATTTTGTTCACTCGTCACCAGGGCCTGTAAAGTCATGTGCACAACACTTGTTATAGGGTCTTGGCTTGACCTCTGGATCCACTCGATATAGGAGTTACTCGCCGGCCTGACTGAGCGATCCGACGGCAAATAATGCCAACAAAAGACAGCGTCTCTAAAGAGCAGATGCCAGTCGCTGTCTACCGACTGCGACTGTCCTTGATGATGGGCTCAAGTGAGAATCCGGTATGTCAGGCCAGTTAAATTTTTGTTCCAGTGATCGCAGCTTCTTCTTCTGAATCGTTTCCTGAAACTCGCCTGTTTGCTTCTATCGGCAGAGTGCAACTATGTTGTAGGAACCGACCGACAGCTGCAAACTCAAGTGCACGAAAGTCAGTCCCAAAGTCGGTGGTAGCAACCCAAGCCGCGCATATGGGGCACCTTTTCAACTTTGATACTGTTAAGATTTTGGACCGAAGCGATGATCGCAGATCATGGCAGGTGCAAGAGCCTATATGTCCACCGACTACTTGTCGATGGCCACATCAATTCGCCTCCCCTCTATCTGGTTTAATGAGCCTTCTTAACAGGAGATATTGGCGGCGTGCAACAATAGGGACCGCCAATTATTGCCGTTGTCAACGAGGGCGGGTTCGCACGTTCACGGTGAAATGCCAGTCGAATCCAGCCGCACAGGCGGCATTGGGGAGCTACGCATCAAATAAAGTACGCCATATATGGAGAGATGTACGCATGACCTCTAGTCTCTGAAGATAGGTAGGCGAAATAAATACTCGAAACGCCAGATCCTCAATAAACCTCTCCCGGTGGACGCCTCTTCTGCTTTTGAAATGTCACCGGGGAATCGCACTTTCACTGCTATTGATGAAAAAAGACCTCCTGGGTCTGCCGTCAAACCGAGACTATCAAATGAACCTCAATGAGAAGCGTTGTTTTGTGTTGCATTAGCCAGTATACAGTGGGACAGAACACCCAAATCCATTGCAGTTTTTCCAAGTATGAACACTCAATTCGCATATAGTCACGGCGTGACGTCCTCTACATTTTTGCCGCCTGCAACCTCTTGACTGCCTGTAATTTGGCACACTGTGAGACGTCGTACTAACCAGGCGAAGGTACTAAAAAGTCTTAGTTTTAATTAATTTATCTGCCCATTTCGTTTAAATGGGACTAAGTTTTGAAGTTGTCCATGTGAAATGTTTTGGCGGTGCATTTCACACACTTCTGAATTTTGATAGATTTTTACTCACTACCAACATTCATAAAACATACCCTGTAGGCCAACCTCCTTTATTTCTGTTGACTGATATGCCCTGTTCGAGCTGAATTGTCGGCAAGACGAACGATGTTCACTTCATCCTGAAAGGCCATCATTGAGGAGGTTGCTTGGCCGATAGCGTTGGTTTTAAGCAGCCAGTCCTTCTGACCGAGACATTTATTTCATCTTACCTAACTAGAATTCAGCTGTCTTCTCCCGAAAACATTGCTTATACTGTGCAGGAAGAGGGAGGTCATATTTTTATCTGAGTGGCAACACCCGATTTCATTCGACACCGACAAAGCTACCACCCACATACTGAGAACGAACTTCCGTTCCGCGGTGTTGGTGGACCAGTGAATCTATCAACAGCACAACCGTCCCTCCCATTAATCCAGGAACCGTGAACCTATTGGGACACCTTTCACTTACTCAAAAACTGTTCGTTTAAAATTGAAAAACGTTTAAGCTAGAAATTCTGGGGTTTGAGGAGTTGGACTCACCCGATTTGTAAATTCAATTCATCTTCTTTACTTTGCAGACATAATTTGATGGTCTCGACAGCTGGATCAGATGAAGACGAAGAGGTAATGATTGATCTGACATCAGCACTGTCATGGCCTTGTTCGGCAGGCTACGTACCGCCTGGCATCTGAGTTCTACATTGCCAAAAACGCCACATTATTTTCATATGTCAGCGTTTTGAATGAACCAAGTTCGCATAAGACGTAGAACCAATAATACGTTAGCTAACGTTTGGTTTTTAGGGTAGTCTATCCTGTGAAACTGATCGGCAAACCTGCTTCCTGTTCTAGCCATCCTACCTTACTAATTACAGAGCTGGATATTTTATGTTTGAAAACGATGCTGTACTTGCCGTCGCACCTGAATCATGGACGAAATGGCTATTGTCAGGACCTGATTATCCACCTCAAACCATGGTCTATGCTGGTGCACAGTCCTGAACTCTGCACTGGGTAAGCCAACACTAGTTGTACCAGCGAACGGATACACTGAGAGGGACAGTGAGTACTCCGTACAAAAGATCAACCGGTCTACCACTCCTGTGCAGTCTATGGCGTGTTCATTATGTCATTGTTGTTGAATTTAGCATGTAGTTCTTTTAATTGTAGGCTGCCAGTTGAGCTTTGACCTCAAGGTCATCGTCATTAAACACATATACAATATATATGCTATGTCATGAAATGTTAACCGAAGTCCGGACCTGTTTTCAGTTCCAAAAGATCCCTTGAGTAGTCTTTTCATAGTAATTATTCCTAAACTATTTCATCTGCGTCAGGATACCGGCTTTCAAACAAACTAGTTATCGGCCTCTTGCGTGAACTACCACTCGTCAGAAGTGAGTTTTTTTAGTAGCGTGAACTTTTCGCATGGATTTTCGACGCCCTCATAAATTCAAATATATTTTGTAAAACCATGTACAAAAGTGTTTTTCCTTTCACTCATTTGGTAGCGCATTCCGTTTTCTTCAAATTTTGCGCTGAAAGATAGATTGGGCATTCATCGTGCCCGTACTGACATCCACGGTATGCGAACCTGTAGAGCAAATAGTACTGACTGTCAGTTACAGTTTGCATGTCAGCAATCAAATGTCTATTAAATCAACATAAAAGTGGGCCACAATCTAGAATAGCTACTTGTTCTTGCAGATGATGGAACATCTAATTCGTTGTGGCTAATGCACCCATTGTTATGCTGCATGGCAACATTCAAACCCCCATTATCCGTGCATTCCAACAGGCAAGAAATTTGATTTAATGGATGACAAACTACTTTTATCTGAAAAAGGCTATACTGTGGATCGTGTCATACAGAAATGGTGGTCATGGGGAGTTTTACGTGTGGGACAGCACGCCGGACAGTATTTTAATGGAATTCAGGAAAAAACAGAGGACGGTCCGTGGTAAAAACGGTATTTTCGAGTAAAATGATGATTTTATACATATGCGGCATTCAACTGGATATTCCATGACGCACCATCTTGAAATTGTGCCCAACCATTGAACAACTGAGACTATCACCTGGCAGACATATCTGATATCCCTCTATTCATGCCCAGTTAATGTCCAAATTCTGTGCTCTCGCTCTTGGGTAAAACGGCGTCGTTAGTATTTAATTAGGTTTCTTAAGTAGGCACATACGATCCACAGCCCACCAACAGCTAATTAGGGTCCTTCACCCTACCGTTGTCAGAGAAGTCCTTCGGGACCATCAAACTTTCACTTACATTTACACTTCGGATAACGAGACTTGCCTTACGCGCACCTCTCCAACCCGGTTTCCATACGACACCACCTACGGTAGACGATCAGAGGCACTGGGAAATTAATTGTCCATCTAGGAACTGCGTAGGAGAGGAGACGCAGCCATTCTGAATTGCGTAACCGTTAGACATTAAACACAACTCTAGGGTGAAGCAAACGCAAAAGACACAAGCAGGTGAGACTGCGCCTACGTGAAGCAAGGCCCGTCAGGAAGGCATCTGTGAAGTTACCTTTGTCAGCATTAACGGTCAAGCAAATTTGACAAAATTTAAAATCAAGTCGAGACACACAGACCGGAGGCAGCCATCGAGTCAGTTAGTTGTTCTCACTTCGCAGTGAATTGGCAAGTGGGTGAGAATACATTTTGTCCTCGAAAGCAAGAAGCATAATGGACTTGAGCGCGAAAACACTTCTATGTCTGAGGTTGTCTAAGATGCTGACGGGTCTATTAGAAGGTTGACAGTTCTGATCTACTTTTGCTTTATGGGCTGGTGGCTGCTCCTTCTCAAGACCTATTTTTGGAGATTGTCCAAAGAAACAAAAGCAATCTACAAGCGAAGCTTCTTCTTCAAAAGTCGGTTACCTTTCCACAGCCTGCCCTGGCCATCTACGAATAGAAACAATGTCAACAGAGTATTCCCAAGTGTCGACTCTCTGAAAAACACCAACGACCAGGCTGCGAGGGAACATCACACCAAGACCTCCTCGGACAACTCAAATGAATAATGAGCTAGTGTGTTTATGTGATTTGGGGAGAATAAGCACTCTAAAAGTGAAAGAATCCTTACCGTGCTATTTAAAGTCAATGTATTTGCAAATACATTATATTTCTTATGGAAATAGATTTTTTCGACGCATGATTCAGTCCCCATATGACAATGACTGAAATGCTTCAAGGGTCTAGCGTATGGGACATATTCCCAGGGGAGCTCGCAATAATAATCAAGATTGAATATGTTTGCTTTAGCGGTTTATTAGGAAGTAGCGTAGGACCTTGGAGAAAGGCTTTCGGGACAAAACTTTTCGGGCTCAGCCTAAAAGTTGACCGAATATTTGAGCTAAAATCCACTATCATTGATGTAATATTCATAAACTGCCCACAATCAATGGGTTGTTTAATTATATATAGGTAAATATATTACCTGATCAAAATCCCTGGGTTCCTGTTTTATGCCCACATAGTCCTGCAAGTTGAGCGATCGTTAAAGACCTCCGGTATTTTTTGCATAAAAGCTGTTTTTCCTTTCCTGAGATTGTCGCTTCATCACAAAAGGCATTTTGTCCTCCCATACGGAAGCATACGTTTCCTTTATCAATCTGCAGCGTTTATGCGGTGCTTATTAATACTAATGGTATTATGGCTTATCAAATCAGCGTTGTTCGACGTACAAATACAAGTCCACCTTAAAGCGATTGTGAGTTAGTCTGAAACTGCTCATATTTACGTACTCCAAAAAGCCTAAGCTGTACTTTCTTTGCACAATACACTTTAAGAAAATTCCATTTCCTATAAAATTGAAGTACAGAATAACTTCAAATATACACATGTATAATTTTATGCATGCAAATGTTGACGATAAATGAAATAATCCACACAAAATAAAGGTGAGATAAAAGGCGTTAAAGTTCAAGAATAACGGCCTATGGACGCAATATCTGTATTAATGCGGGGAGTTGAAAACACAATAGAAATATAAGCAATATTGCGGTGTTAAGAAATACAGACCTCTCTGAAAGACGAAAAATTCCGAAAACTTCAGGAATGGTTGTAATTGAGTAAATTCCAGTTTCAGGTGTACGGAACATCCGACTATGCAAAAGTAAGTAAATTTTACAGCACAAATAGATTAACGATTGGCATTAGTGTTTTGGTGAAGTTTACACTTTAATTTCTTTTAAGAATTGGCGTAATATCCGGTGTGGCGGTTTGCCAACAGCCAGCATTCTGAGCATTCATTCCACAACAGTTTCCGAGAGTTCTCTGCCTTTTTCCTTTTTGCACTAGTTGAGATACTATTCAATAAGGCAAACGAGATTTTCAATAGAAGCGAAGAGACGAGTCCCAGGAAGTAGTCTTGAAGAAGGAGACACGATCGCCGGGACAAGAGCTTTATTAGCCTGACATTTCGGATTCCTACTCGAATCCATCATCAGAGACAAAAAAGCAGAAACGGGTGGTTGCTGCACAAGGGGCTGCGGTATTTATAGGATGCCGTAG
>CACRXP010000223.1:558731-591416 GCA_902702965.1 Spirometra erinaceieuropaei
CTACGGCATCCTATAAATACCGCAGCCCCTTGTGCAGCAACCACCCGTTTCTGCTTTTTTGTCTCTGATGATGGATTCGAGTAGGAATCCGAAATGTCAGGCTAATAAAGCTCTTGTCCCGGCGATCGTGTCTCCTTCTTCATAACAGGATTTTCCTTGATTTCTCCGATAGGAACTTCAAAGGGATAAAAGTTTTCATAATGTCACATGTTGTTGGGCCAGATGGCGACTAATAAATTTAAATAGAATTGACAAGCGTAGTCTTGAACATGACATTTTTGTATATAATGAAATCTTTTCCTACTTGAAATCGATTTCCCCCTTTCCTCTGTTTTGAATTACACGGAGTTCTACGTAGACCTTGAAACATCGCAGAATACTTCGTGATTATCTGTTTTTAATCGATTTCCCACTAAGACGTGTTCCAATTTATGTCTTTATATAAACCTTCATAGAAAAATTCTTCTTAAGGGCGTTTATCGAAGTAGTGAGTGTTTAGGTGTTCTTTTTCATGTAGATAGTCGCTTGGGTCACAGGAACCCTCTTAGTCCAATCAAATGAGTGTTCGCAAAAAAGACGACAATGGATGTGCTTCCTATCAATTATTAACTTTCCCTAATTTGTTACATTTTTAAAGAGCGCTTCGATATTGCAGTCCGCTGACGGACATCTGTGTACAATACATTTTAACATGGTGAAGTAATAAAAATTCGACACTTTATTTGGAAGTGTATAGGATGAGTGCATATAAAAATTGTTGTTTCTAAAACGGGCCGCGCATCAGATGCGCCGAACCAACGCGAGGGCCAGATTGGAGTCCGGCAGGCGCGATCGGGAATTCGCCCTCATAAAAAAAGCCAACAATCGGTATAGTGACACGCCAAGGTGCAGTCTCGTGCCGCGCTAATTTGCTCCGACCCGCTCCCTTTTTTCCGGTCAGTGTACGTTGTGGACGGGGGGGGTTTCGTAATACTGAGGTGCAGGTTTTCACCGTGCCAGCTACCTGCGTCCTCTCCCACCTCCCACTGCTATCACAATTGCAGATGTCGACCTTTTCAAGCATATACATTATGTGGTTATTGGGTGTTATTTAGAACAGACTCTAATCGACAGTTTTCTGTGAACTTCTAAGAAATTTAGACAAATTGAGCAAATTTAGTTGCGAAGCTTTTGTCTTCAGTATTCCGGTAATATGTGTTGGATGAGTGATGAGAACGTTGGCCTGGAAATTTTTCTTTAAATTTTGCATAGCTAGTTCCTCTACTGACGTCATCCCAAGCAACTATAATGATGAGCCCTTTCACTACTACATGCAGCCAATTAGAAGTCTTGATAGTATATTCACATGTAGTATTTTTTGGAAAAGTAGATGCGGCGTACGGTGTGCTAGCTTTCGCGGCTTCGCGTCGTGGACCAGAACATTCGAAACATTCCTTCCAGACATTTTTGAAGTCTTCATTCACTTGGAAAATTTCCTCAGAGACATCAAATATTTTGCGTACATTCCTTCAAACGACTTGATAAAATACAGACTGTTCTCGCAGGCAAAAAGCTTTACCTCCACAACATTCGTGTCTTATTTATACCGCACTTGACCCAACTGAATTGAGTGGTTTTCAGAAAAGCCGCAACCATTACTCGGATAAAGGCGATGTTCTCCTTCACAACAATCTTACTGAACAGGCATTCATTCCTTAGTAGCTGATTATTTTGTTCAAATGAACAAGCTTTCTCGTTAAAGAGTCAAGTTAATCGTATTAACTTCCCTGGAAAATATGAAAAATGTCTATCAATATCTGAATACTAACATCATATGGGCTCTGGTCAGGCGTTCTAAACAAAAACTTGGGATCCCGTCACAAATAAAACACCAAATTATTTCGATTTCATCATACGTGCAGAAGCCATTTTTAGCCAGCATTCCGGTATACTCATGATTGACGCCCGCGTTTTGCCAATCGTGGAAAAAATTCAAATGATCCTACTCCATTTACTACTTTCTGTTATACATATCAGAGTAAAATGTACCCGGACTCTAAATAAATTCAGTAAACAAAAGTTTTCGCTACCCACCAGGTGTATTCCCACTGTTAATAACCGTCACTTCGAACCCGCGCATTCAGGCAAATTTTATTTATTTATCAAAATCTAGATTAACAATCGGAAGTCCTACTGGGACTGCGACTCTTGAACTTTGTACAGTCGTCTTTCCTCTGAACTTCAAAGTATTGCGCATTTATTTTTGCCCCCTGTCTACGTTCTGCAGAGCAGCAGAAAAATAATAAAAGAAAAATGTACCCTCACTCTAATCCACAGTGGGTGGTGAGAGAAGATTAATGAGTCCTATCTTTCGAGTTTAAGGAGCATGCATTTAATTTATCCGAACTTTTGAGTCCACTCCCAAACCTATCATTAGTAAGAGCAACAGGTATAGTTAGCGGATGCACGGACGTGCAGTATTCGTGGGATGAATCTACCGTGCAGTCGCCGGTAGACGTCCGCAGGTGATGCAATAATTTTGACAAGCGTTTAGTTATACGACAACTGCATCTTATAAATACCGTACCCACCGTGTGTTAGTCACCTACAGTGAGTAACCGATCTCATGAGATGTTGGCTAAAATTCCGAAATGAGTTTTCCATTAGGAAAGACTACTTAGGCGCGGTTGTATTACTTATTGTCAAACGACAGAAAGAAAGCATATTTTTAGGGTTTCTATAAAATATATTTCAATAAGATTACTGAAAATCAATGGAAAATATGCATGCTACTTAAGTAGCCATTTTTTGCCGAGTAAAGTTTCTATACGAGGTTCAAACGCATCGTATGCAAAAGCTGACCTCCTGCCGAGTCCGAAATATTATAGGATTAGGCCGCAAGATAATCATTATTACAACCGCGCCAAGTTATCCTTCCTAATGAAAAACGCATTTCAGATTTCCAGCCAACATTTCATGAGATCGGACACTCACTGTATATTTATCACGAATGAAGGCGAAAGTTCGAGTTCCAGGTGTATGCATAAGTGAAGAAGAAGAGGGCTCGGGTACTACTGATGATGGGCTCCTGCACGAGTTCGGAAGCTCAGAACAATAAACAACATGTTCGGGTGCTCGATCCCCCTTTTTCTTCACTTATATTTGTTGCTGCTCCTGCCAGTGAGTTTGAAGCGTCATTTGAATTAACTCCCTGTCCCTGCAATCAGTCCTCTCTCCTCCATGGTGCGCCATGGAACAAACATTTCCATGTGCATCAGAAGTCCTGTATGCGTCATTGTTAGTTCCTAGTTCATAAATATGTCCCAATTTAAAGGGCTTTGTTTATTAACGTTGCCCAAACGCTTGCTGTCCCTGTAATGAATTGTATAAAATCGCGAAGTTCTACTGTTGACTCAAAAGTAGCTACTAATGTTTGTAGTTATATCTAGTAGAACGACCAACATAACAGTTTGTTTAGACTGACTGTGAGAGGGCTTTACATGCTAGGCTACTATGCGCTTAGTTAGGAAGCTGCCGTCAATAGCAAAGATTCAAACGCCTACGCACTTTCCTAAGCTAGTTCGCGTTATGTCCAAAATTTGGTGTCGTCCTAGTATTTCCCCACGACGTTTTTACAAGCATTCTCATCGTGAGGAACTGGGACCTCTGTCAGTCCTAGTAGGATGGTGGCTGCAGACTGTAGAGCCAACTGAAGAGGTTTCTACTACAGACCTACTCGTTAGGCACTTCCATCCGACTTGCAACTGAAGTCCCTCTTGAACAGCAACAACGGATATTGTGTGCGTGAATAAAGAGTATGGGGGGAGGGGGCGGAAAGGCACTGTAAGTGACATGAGCTTATTAGGGGAGGTTTAACGCCCACGGAAGAGGCGAGGCGTTAAGCACTCGAGAGTGGCACTCTGCCTGCCGTAAAGGGATAAATAAATGCATGAACGGGTGCCAGGAGGTGAGTCGTGCAGAGGGAAATGTAGGCAGTTAACACGACTCAAAAGTAAAGTTGCAGTTCACTAGTCCTTTGTCAAACTTGACTTTCCTATTGGCCGTAATCATCGCAGGAAAGATGAGGCGTGCTCATATTTTATTGCTTTGTAACTAATAATCTTGTTTTTATTTTATACTGCGGAATTCTCGGTCTGGTGAGGTCCCAACTGGCTATGATTTTAGAGGGTTTCCCGAATAAAGCATTCAACTAACTGATAATTTCCAGGTACTAACAATGTCCAGTAAACATTTATGCATGCTCTGGAGGTCATAAATTAACTTGTAAGGAAATGTTAGAATTACTAATATGCTACACATTTTCTTGATGTGTACGTTCTGAAAACTAAGCCGTTGAACGTAGTGTACTATTTACGCAAAGGCGCCTGAAAAGAATGCGTATCCACTAGCATGACTGAAATTGTGTAATGTCAAAGGAGTTAATTAAGATACATAAGAAAAAAGCACATTGATTCACAGTCTGCAGGTAAGCAAATAGCATCTAAGGAATAATTACCAACATCAACAGGCTGCTGATCGTGCGACGTCCACAAAGATGCTGTGATGATCAAGCGATCGTACGGGGTTTACTGAAAAACAAATTTATGAAATAAAAAGATTTTAACGTATTAAATATCCCAGCTATATTACGAAGATCCAAGCGGCCCATCAATAATACGTCTAAGGAGTTTGACCAATCCATTCGAACAAACTTCTTTTACTGCTGGAGACTTTCTCACGAACGACCAGATTTTTTGATAGTTTTCACGAATGCCATGGTGCACTATCTTTACACAGACGTTTCGGAGTCCCTGGAATACCTACCAAATTCCTGAACTACCTGCACATGTTTCTCCATCGCAAAACCGTTTTCAACAAAAATATAGTTTACAGTATGAAGAATGGGAGCATTTCTCCTGACAACACTCCAGCAGATTGTAGTCGAATGCCACAAGAACACGCAGTCATGCTCACTTCAGGACAAACCAACCAAATGACCAACCACGCAGTACTTCTTCCCACCCTCTCTAGTCTTTGCCGGTAATACCATTCAGCCTTAACTTCTATGAACACAGTTTGGCTCAACTCTCTGGTCCGGTTGTATAAAACACTACCATATGTTGATGTGTTCTTATTCTGAATTCTAAGGCGGATATCTACTATACGCTGACACCATGTGAAGAGTGGGCCGAAAGTTTCGATGGAATTTAAAAAAGGTGAATGTTATTCGGAATTATGATAAAGCACGGAACAACCCTGCAAGTCGCGACCTGCACGAGAGTACATTAACCTTTGGTGAAGTATCTTTGCAGACGTCTCTGTGAATTACGGTCGATAATTTTACCACTTATGCTCTATGTGTTTTTCCGTGGTATTATTTTAATTGGGATTATCAAAAAGGTTGCAAAGAAAGTATTTCTTTCATGATTTCAGTGGGCGACTGGGACTTATTCAAACGGGACACCTGAGGACTAAGATAATTACATTTTTTAGAAAAAAGAATTGATTATTCATGGGCGACGGGTATGACCGTTTATGCTGCCTGCTGCCTGCAGCCCTTCCAGTGCTGCTCCTAACTTATGGGAAATTCCTCGAATCGATGGCAGCGTAGTATGCGCAGTACGAAGCCCTTTCATAGCGGATGGGGGGGATGTAACGATAGGGTGCAGGACCCACACGTAGATGGCAACTGCAAAAATGCTGTGTGTCTGTACTCATCCTTGATTATTTGCCGTTCTCATTGTTTGAGATTTCCTTCCCTTCCTAACTAAATGTAGACTCGCCAACAGCGCTTTATTCGAAGTCCGTTATTTTCGAAAATTGTTCTTTGTTTATTTTTGAATTATCGCCTTCGCCTTCTTTGCTAAATGGCAGTGTGCGATAAGACTTTCGGCAGAAAGTTATCTATTTTCTATGCCTTCTTGTTCTCCGTCTTGTGTGTTGCTCCACACGTAAAACCCCCTTTACCAGCATTCAACGTATGACACGGTCTGAAGGCTAGTTCAAGTTAGTTAGGGACCCTACACTCATCGTTGTCCATAGGGGTATGAATAGACCCATAACATTCGCTGCAATGAGCATGCAGAGCGTGAAACTTGGGCCTCATTGGGGATAGACACAATTCATATAGTACTTAGGCGCATATTAGTATCTGTAAATAATTGTTAAGTCCATATTCCAACTTCGAGTAAAATTAAAATATTAAAAATGTCTTCGTTAACTTTACTTTTGTAGAACATTACTGAATGTTCTATCCATTTAAAACTTTTGGAAAGCTGTCCACTATACACAGAATATGGCCCACCTCATGAACTGTTAACCGACACTACAGTTTTTCGCGCTTGGAAAGGATTACTTGGGTGGGGTTGTCATATTTATTATCATGCGGCATAATTCCAGAATAATTCAGTCACGCCAGGATGCCAGTTTTTAGATGAACCTCTTTCCGGCAGCTTGCAAAATCCAACAATCGGCCAAAATAATTGCTTAGGTATTATGCATTTTCCCATTGATTTCCGATGTCCTCTGGTACTCTTTGTTCAAGTGTGCTATCTGGTGACTGCACACTACATAAGCAATGATTTTGGACGATAGTTCTTTTTTAGGCGGTCGGTAGGAATCTCATTCAAAAGTCGGCACCCTGGCACTGAAGGAAATATTTTGTGATTATGTTGTATGATAATTAGTATTACAACCCCACCTAAGTAACCCATTCTAATCCCAAACACATTGCCTTTTCCCGCTTCTTTAGCGCATTTGGTCAAGCTGGTGCTCATTCGAACGCCGCCGACAGAATTGTTTATAAGAATTGTTACGCTCAAAACAACCTTCAGAAAAAAACTGTGGAAAAGCCCCGACATGAAATTGTCTGCCTAGTTCAGGTCCGAGGAATGTGAAGAATTAGACACTGATGGTACCAAGGCGAAACACCAGCTGAGTGATTGACGATATGTCTCCGAGTTCAGTCCCGCTTATCTGCCCTGAAACGTTGTTTAATCAGCGTTTCCCTTTGGAAAACTTGTCGAAATATTTTTTCCAGAGTCAAATATTTACCACGGATGTACTGTCCGAAAAAGGCGAGATCAATCGCTTACAGAAAGGTCGTTGCCTTTTGACAGTTTATGCGGAGCGATCGTTATATAGTCTTCTTGGCACAAATTTAATGATCAGAAGTACATGGCAGATGCTACTGTTTTCACATTACCCAATTTTGAATAAATAGGTCATCAACCGAACGCCGGAGGAGACCTTAAGCTTGCAATAAACAGTATGAACAAGTGAGAACGCCGTTTGGAAAAAGTCTGTTTCTCTAAATCTGACGGATATCTGAGTTAGTAATCATAAAACTCAGATGCCGTGTTCTTTAAAATATTCCACGTTTATATTTGGGAACTGGCCAGAATAAGCCTTCTTTCATAAAAGGAACTGTTGCCCTCTCAATTGTTACCGTTGGGGTATAAACTTACGAAGCACACTGTGGGGGAAATATTCAATTTTACATTTTCTGCTTCGCTGAGCTTCCATCAATAAACTGATTTTCGTTGACAAATTCTCTTGAAGCATTTTAGTAAATAATTTTATTGAACAAATTTTATCCTTAAGAATGCGTTGTTAAAGTAAAGATTTCTTGTCACATATGAGAAAATTTGATTTTACTTGCTTTGAATGTTTCCCTCTAACCTGGTTCATCATTTCGCGGACAAGGCAGCTAAATATATGGCACTGTTTTGCAACTGTATCTGCAAGAAAATCGTTCGTCTTAATATGCTGACATCCCGTTCCTGACGACAAGTTCCATTTGCCTGCGGAAGACACAAGGCCCGAAGTACAAATTGATAATCTTTCGATCGTGCTGGATGACTATGCCAGAAGTTGTTTTTAGTATCAGCCTCACGGACCACTTTGGGTCCACAGACCTTTACGAGTTCAAATCGTTCTAAGGTCACCATAATCACACAACCTGCTTTGGAGTGCACGGATCCAATGATGTTCCCCATCCGTAAATGTGCAAATGAAATTAGTCAGTCTTCAGGAAAATTCGCCACACTGAATGCATGAAATGCGTCAGAACTCATGATATATTGGTTTAAAATTTTCTTTACAATTACAAAAGTAATTTTTTAATTAGGTGGGGTCGCAGAACCAATTAAAGGATAGCAGTATGCCAAACTAATTACCTCATATCAACGCGCAGGACATCGAATGAGCAACTCCGCAGTCAGTCACGCGAATTTTCCATCGAAAAATAGCATTACTTCTTTAGTGCGAGTTTCGGTCAGATGTGGCTATGTAACCCTACTTGAAGTAAACAAACACGAGCAACCTGTAATACGGGACCGGTGATAATTGGGTTTTTACAGGTGGGGCCGAGAAACAAACAGGCGACGAGGTCAAATAGTTGTATGCAAAAGAAAAGCTATTGGGAATACGCGGTTGATATTTGAGTGGTTGAGAAATAGTTTCCCTAATACCTAACCCTAACCCCTAACGTCCATGTTTTTTTTCGATCATTTGCGATCGTCGTATAAATTCAACGTTCCCAAACACCACATGTTTGTACTCACGTTTCCCTCAGCACTTGGTATATGCAACGATAGTACCTTCGTGTGTAGCCCGCTTCATTCTCAAACATTTAGCTCCAACCTACATGCTTCGAAACACAGCAGTCTCAGCTGTCATTTGCGCCTATTCTGGTCGAACCGCGCACATTGCGTCCTTCCGGAAAGAGGGCAAATACCATCTCACGTGTCCTTGGAGCTTGGTCCTGTGATACACCCAGAATACTATAATATATAAGTAAGGTTACACTATCTGTGGACACCGTTAGTATACCTGAAGATAGTTGTTCATGCTAGTAAGCCTGTGAGTTCTCTAAGAGTCACATACAAAATTCAAACCGAGGTTACTTTCTAAAAAATGCATAAGAGCTGGATCATTGTGACTTCCTTTGAAAAGATGCGATTTGATATTTGCAGGTGTCTAAAATCGATAAAGTAATGCAGCACTTGTTCAGTCAGTTCCTCCGAGTAGTCCACGCAGCTGCCATGGAAGATACTCCGTCAAAAATTAGAGCATTACAGTGTAAGATTGGACTTTGGGTTGTGTTTCCTACTATTTGTCTTTGCAGTCTTGTCTAAATATTCCTTTTCAGATTAAAAGAATAGTGAGAAATGCCTTCCGAAATTAGTGCTCATCGACGCATTCTGTGAAGTCAGAGAGGAAATACTGACTTCTGGAACAATGTCTTAAGATGGCATCTACCAGCCAAAGTAGATCAAAACTTCCTGAAACTGCCTGTAGCTGGCACATCATCGAATTTTCTTAGCCTTTCTTTGTCCTCGGCTGAAACAACTGTTCCCACAACACGGTGGGGGACTCAACAGTGTAAATAATGGTCCAAGTTATTGAAATTTGTTATGGAGTCAGTTACAAACCGGGAGGATAGGCTACTCCCCAACTTGGCCCATTTCGCTTCCCGCATCTGGGCGAGGCTGTCCATTCCTTCGAACTGACGTATAAGTTATACCCGGGATATTAAGTTTACTCTCACCGCACGTATAGGTCACATTTAAAATTTTGAATTAAAAAAAGCAGGTCAGACTCTCCAGACCCTCATCTCACTGTGTCAGACTGGTCAAAGTGAACTGTCGTTTGTTACTGTTGTCTTCATTTAGGGACTGAATCCATTTGGCATGGTTGTGCTTATATTTATGCCTGAAAAACGGCGTTCAGGCGTGCTTTACTGTAAGTAGAAAACCCTAAGTCTACTCATTTTCAACCGACAGAGATGTGACGAAATACCGGCGATGTATGAGTATCTTTTGAGACAAGGGACTTAAGGCATCGTTTTTTATGATCTCTTGCATTTCCTAAATGTGTTGGGGGATTTTCTCTTTTTGACCAGATTTCAGGTTTCCCGAGAATTCAACCAGCGGTTTATTTTTCTCCTTAGATAGTTTCTTATCTGCAAAGGACTGCATTATAATAAAGCTGATTTTTCATTCTGTTTTGGGCAGCACTACTTTTCACAAAATTAATCTCGACGAAAGACGGTGCTGGCACTTTTATTCAGATGTAAACTGGGTAAACTAAATGATTAGAAGGCGCGGTTTGACCCTGCACCCCCAATTGAGTGATATCATATGTTTAGTTTTCTAAAAAATATTGGTAGATTTAAATACACCGGCCTCAAAAATATCCCGTATTTGTATCTTACCACTTTAATCCAGCGACTGACCGTGCCACGGGGGAAGCAGTGCTTATACACCATCCTCGTCTACATCAGATATCAGTTTACACGCGATTCCCTGCGTGTGCTTCGAGTCCCGCTTGCGCCCTCTTTATTATTCTAATTCAGCGAGTGGTTAAGTGTACTTGCTGATGGAATTTTCCGGATGCATTGGAACGCCGTCGGTTCCATTACAATGGCAATGCCCTGCGAATCACGACGCGGTCCACTCCGTGACCTTGCAGTTTTGATTGCACCCTCCTCATCCTACTAAACCAGCGAGTGGCTGTGTCGCGGGGAGGTGTGGACACGCCACTTTCATGCGCTTCCCTCCGCGTGTTGAGAGCCTTGCTTGTGCCCTCTTTCCATTCTTATTCAGCGGGTGGCTAAATTGGGTATGCTAACTAAAATAGTTTTAGGAAGCTAATCATATGGTAGCAATGAGGTGGGGCTGTAGAACTAAACCCCGCCGACTTGAAATGTCATATCTCAACTTCTTTGACGTATTTCTAACTTCCTACCAACACAGGATTTAAGTATTATCTCAGTGATGTCTGCTGATTATTTGTCTAGATAAGGCAACCTTCTCTCGGATAATTGCCTTCTTCTTGTGTGTTTTGCGGTCTTTATAAAGGTTATCCCGCTTGTGCAGGTGAGAGTTACATATAAAGGTTCTGAGAGAGGAAATAATGGCCCTCCATATTTTGACAAAATTGTGGGAGTTCGCGGAGGCAGTGTTTCCGAAACACGTAATAAGAAATTTGATGTACTGTGTTAAGTCATATTTTGTGTACGGAAACACTTCAAAGAGAATAGCTAGAATGATATGATGCCAGTACTACGAAACATTCTACCCTCGCTTCTAATATCATTCAATATTGCAGTCCCAGATTTGGAAGTTAAACCATACAAAGAGCTTTCTGTCAGAGTCAAAAGGCATGCGTGAGATGTATCATGACAGCCATGAAAATGACTGTACTCTACCTGTGTGCAGCGCACAAAGCACACATTCGAGAGTATGAAGAATAAAAATAGGGCGAGGAAAAATAAGTAAGTCCGATCTTAAGGATAGGAAGTAGATGTGTCGGTCTTTTCAGCCCATGTCCATTCGTGGGCAAGTTGCCCAAATCGCTGTCGAGTTACACGAATTTCATTAAGACGATGCGATCGCTGGGAAAAGAAGTTTTTTGGCCCGACATTTCTGATTCCCACGCGGATCCATCATCGGAGGCAGTCGCAAAGCCTTATCTGCGACTGCCTCTGATGATGGGTTCGGGTAAGAATGCGAAACGGCAGGCCAGTAAATTTCTTGTTTCAGCGATTGCATCTTCTTCTTCCGACCGCATCTTCTTCATCTGAACTGTTTGCAGGAACTTGCCTATTCGTTTAGTCACTTTCGCGTCTGCTGTGCGTGCCTGACTCAGGCAGTTCTGAAAGGCCGTATAGACAAACTTAATGCGCGGGAATTTGAACGTCCTTCTTCCCGATCTGACCTAATTTCTCGGGTTCTAATCTATGCCTCTGTCCCTGCAATAAGTTCGAATCTAGGCGACTGAAATAAGCACGTCAATGAGTGATAAATGCAATAGGAATGGCACAGCCTCTAGTCCGACACGCCCGCGCAAATGGACGCCCTTCTTACGGTGGAACATGAACTTCACGACTGCCGTAGCGACGAGTGCCATTTGTGCGCGTGTGCCCACGCTCGTGTACGCATTTCCGAGCCGACCATTTTTCCGTTTGAAGCTTGCCATTTAGTATCCAAACCGGTGCCCAGTGTAAACAAATTTTTCTTCCTCCTACCACCCCACTCCCTCTCCGAGCTCTGCGTGCGTACACACACACACACACACACTGGCAGCCCCGAGTGCCCTTGGTGGGTACGCCTGGTCCTGGAGGCCACTTGGGATGCGAAAGAGACATTGAGAGATAGACCAATTTCGCAAATGACAGATGACTGCTGGTCCGGGCGACCACTTGAAAGGGCTCCTCATGGCCTCGGTTAGGTGAGCCACCGAGCAGGAGTCGTAAATAATCGGACCCAGTGGCAAACCAATGATGCAACAGTAGTGTGGCCTGTTCTTCCCCTCCCCCGTCTCCCCCGATGGTCCCAGGCGCCGGAGACAGGGGGTGGACAACTGACGTAAACTTTGGCCATAGAGATCTCAGTAGGGGCTGTTGGGAGGAGGACGAGGGGAAAGGGGGGGGAAGAGGAGGAGAAGGTCAGCCAAACGGGGGAGCGCATAACTTGCGGACTGTCTGTAGTACGCATTCGTAGGTGTGGGGTTATTAAGGCGGTACCCACACTTCCATACTGTCACCTACATATTCGCCAAGGAAACCATTAAGAGATTAAGGTCCCCTTGTGCGGCGTGGAAATCGTTATAAAGTACAGGTGAGGCGTGCCTTGAGTGAGTGATGTTCGTCTGGGGGCATTTGTGTGTACTATGTGCACATGTTCGGTAAACCATTCGCAAGCGAAGTCCAGGCAGTAGATGAAGTCTCTCTATACTCTTTCGTACATGACATTATGGCTAAGATACAGTCTACGTCAACAATAA
This sequence comes from Spirometra erinaceieuropaei, assembly GCA_902702965.1. Taxonomy (NCBI): domain Eukaryota; kingdom Metazoa; phylum Platyhelminthes; class Cestoda; order Diphyllobothriidea; family Diphyllobothriidae; genus Spirometra; species Spirometra erinaceieuropaei. The sequence continues at coordinate 571,500 of CACRXP010000223.1, forward strand.
AACGCTTATACCTTTATGCCGCACCCACTTGCAGTCATGACCTTAGAAAATCTCAAGTAATCGGAGTCGAATGACAAGTGCACTACTATCGTTTCCTTCATATTGAACAGGGTTACTCTAGACGCTTTAGGTCTACAGCCATTCTCATTAGATTTCGTTTGGTACTTGAACGATGATGGAGTGCTTTACTAGACGTTGCATTCGGGACTGAATGATTGGTGCTATCCTACGCCTGGATTTCCGTCGATGTTGGAGGAGTTTGAAACATTTGCGTTCTCTTGTTGGACGGGAAATACAACAGGTGATATAGCTCATGAAAACATCAACTGGAAGTATAAAATACGATCTCGATTGTAAAGGACTACTTGGGGTGCATTGCGATAATGTTAATCATGCGGAATAATCTTAGGATATTGCAGTGAGGCCAGAATGCCAGCTTTTGAATGCACGTCTTTCCAGTCGCCTGCTAAAACCACACCTAGTAAGAGTGGACTTTTTTCATTAATTTTCGATTCTTTTAAAGGTCCAAGCATATTTTATAGAAAGCGTTCATATTATTAATGTTTTAAGCTCATTTTTAGTTAGTTAAGTCTTCAAATTTATTACTCAAAGAAGCCGTGTCTTTCAGTTTCAAAAACTTCGTATTTATGACATGTTTATAACCTTAAAATATCTAACCATATAGATAATATCTAACCGTCTATTAATACTCCTTATAAAGTACACGAGGTAGTCAATATCCATTGCGAAATTTTATAGATATTATGTGATATCTTTTCAACGGCACAAAGGAGCGTGGCTTTTTCTTAAATAGAATAGGTCAAGATTTATTTGGAAAGCTTAAACACACATTGAACGCGAGTGGATTTCAAGATGATTCTGAAAGAAAAACGTTCGAAGCCGAGGTATACGGGTTCTAGGAATAAAAATGAAAGAAGAAGAAAAAGAAGAAAAGAAAGAAAAAGAAAAAGAAGAAGAAAACGTTATTTATTACGAAACCAGCGCAATAAATTTTCTTTTTTATGCATGTTCCCCAAAAAAATAGTCTCGGATTTTTCAAAGCAGCGAAAATCGAAAAATATATATATATTAAAAAGATGAGATGGATCCGACAAAGACAAGGAAGACCGGAGTGGCCATTTCTGGCTTATTAGCTGTCATCAACCAGTCATACCCAAACCCAGGTGTGGATCATTTGAGATTTGAATAAATAATTAAAATATTAATTAAGCGGTCGTTATACGCAGGTATGATTTTTCGCAGGCGGTTGAAAATATGCTCAGTGAACTGTCGGCATCTTGGCGTAGCGAAACATCTAGGGGCCATTCCGCATCTTGAGCAGTATTGCAATCTTGCCTGAGGAATCTTTTTCAATCCAGATCAAATTTCAGAGTTCTAGTTAGAGTTTGACGATACGCCTCACCCACTGTATTCACAACAGGTGGTTGTAGTACAAGTCGGATTCTAGCAGGTGTGGTGATCCAGTGAGTAAAGATTTGGTACGCGATAAAACACTGAAAGGAGTAGTGCGCACGTCCCAGACTCCGTCTGTTCTGTCCTCCAACGAAACGTCCGACGCCGTAAAATAGACACGCTGATGATGTCTCCACATCGCTTGGTTCACTCTTGATCTCTGAGACGAAGAATTTGTGAGCTGTTGAGTTTGGACTGTTATCGTCAGTTCAGCCGTGGCGAGCGGTGGTTTCCACCGCCTGTCGCACGACGTGGTAGGCGCATGACGGTGACTCGCGCCTGGGTTAGTTTACACTTTCGATGACAAGAAAAGGCCAAGATAGAGTGAGGTGGTTGTCAAAGCTAAACGGTTCATATACGCGTGCAACACACGAACTTTACTTTATTTCATGTCTCATGTTTCTGTAAGGACGCCTCGGAACTTACCTCTATGAGCGTGTCGCGAGAGCTGCAGTAAGAAGAAGAAGCCATTACAGCCTGACTCCCAGACCTGAGACGGAAAAAGTTTACCAGCTAGCAGCCTTTCAAGCCATGACTCTTAACACATCGTGATAAACTCAAAAGTGTAAGATTTATTTTAGGGGACGTTGTATCCAGCTGGTCAGCGCTTGGAATTTTCCATGCCCTCCTCGCAAGTGCTTCCACATAGGGCACTCCCATTCCCCCTTTTTGTAACTCTCTTTCGAGCGTGATCGGCATTCTTTTACTTAACTGGTTTTTCTATTCTGACCTTTAGCTGGCAATTCGATTTGCTCAAACAGTAGCAAAGGAATTCTTTGTCTAGGGTATCCATTGTTGAGGTTTGTACGTTTTTTTATTATTACCTTATTCTATAAATAATACCGTATATACACCGAAATCTGCTTTGGCTTATAAGCCTGACTAAATTCAACAAGAATTCTACAGGGGGAATGCGCCGATTTGCCGTGAGGATGGATTCCTAGTGCCCGTTTCATTCATTCTTTCCTCTCCCTGTCGATCGTCCGATCCTGTCGACCAACGTGTGAATGGTTTGGACCCAGTAGCTGACGCCAGTTGAAGTTCTACGTCCAGGGAATGTCACATGCATTTACGGCAGTACTTGTGGCCTCCTACGGACTCTGCACAACCCCACAGAAGTGTACCGTCAGCCAGTCTGACCACAATTTTTATCCATCGCGTCTACAGTGCAATTCGTTGAAGGGCCCATTGTTCTCCCCGAATAACCGTATCTGGGTTGAGAGAAACGATAATACTGCACTATTAGGTTAAACCTACGGTTTTTTCTTCCAACGAGAACTGAACATTCTCACCCTATGCTGTTCCAGTTTCTGTTGCGAAGTTCACTTTCGGACTTTCAGTAAATATCCGTTTACTAAACGGTCTTCTATATATTCTGTTTAGAAATTCGTATTCTGTATGTGCATTTATCGTCTATCTTTATCTCATTTCAGTCTATGTGATGAAGACGAGGCAACATCTATCCTTGGGTAGTATCATAACTACCCGTACCTTATTGCATCTACTTGCACGTTGGACGTATGTGCACAGTCGAGTTACCAGATAAGACTACGATTTTTCAAGTAAAACGCTTTCTCCAAAATTTCTAACCTAAGCTGCACTGCTTAAAAGTAGTGCTGAGAAATTCATCCCATATGGTGAAGTCTCATCTGGTCAAAGTCAACATTTATGAAACAGTGCGTCCTTGAAACCTTTGTTAAATCAGCCGTTGGTGTGATTGAGCGCGATAAGGCTAAAAATACTAATTGACTAATTCGTAGAAAACAACATCGGTTAGAACGTCATCCAAAGATTTGTATGGAGAAAGTGACCTAGTGTGTGCTTGACGGCTTTCGTCGGGGTAGCGAGTCTAGTCTGCAAACACTGGCTCTGATTCGAACGATTCCATTGAAAAAAATAACAGACTTCAAAAAACTGTAGAAGAGCATGGTTAACGTCTGAAGAGGAGAAGAAATCTCATTATTGTAAAATCTATTCAGAAATAAAGCATCATGCATTCCAGGACGAGAAGTCGTTGAGGGTAAAGTTATACGTAACACTGATACCTAATTTTTGTCAATCGAAGGCCAACTTAGAGGTTTCTGTTCACGTTTTATGCCTTTACCGCAGTCCGTGGACTTCTGCTTCTTGAACTTATGGTTAGATTCCAAAGCGCACGAGGAATTTTGCTGCGTGTGCTCTGATCAGTATGGTTTAATACAGAAAGTCGAAAAGCCGTTTTGTTTCCCACATAAGTCACAGAGGAGAGAGAGGGGGTTGTCGAGAGACAAAAGAGCACCAAAAACGGCCGTCTAAATTATCTACCCCTGTACTGAAAGCACCTCTTAGCCAAATAATGGATAGAAGCACAAGATTTCAGCAAAAGCGAGGACAGCCAAACCACAAATGAGGTTTTGTCAAAGAGGCAGTACTAGTAACAAGTTCAGCTAAGACTTCCCCTCGGCCTCGTCATATTAGAGTTGTAGCGGCATTTTCATTGTTTGCATCGTATTTTACCGTTGAAAATCAGGAGTGACGGGGCCTGGGTAGTCAGTGTCTCGGGCTTACCATGGTTCCCTTCGTCCAGCCGTACCCCAGAGGATACCTGCGACTGGGAACACACACACAAACACGCACACGTGGACGGCCCTCGGGAGGTACGTCAGCGGCACACTTCGAAATGCCCACTGCATGATGACTCCTGCCTTAAGGTTGATGTGGATTCGGGTTCAAAGCCTTCAAGGTTATCTAATTAAAGCCAAAGCTCCAAGGAATCGGTAATTGGTCAGAAGATAATGAGGTTAACGACCAACACTAATTAGTTGATCCTCAATACTACTGACGACAAAAAGGTAAAAAAGCGCAGTCTTCAGGAGGTAGCTGATTTTTATCATTTTTGATGATGACGCAATGAGCATAAAGAAACGGACCCTTTTCCAGAAGAAAGAATCAATCCCTCAAGTGGTCCATTTAACAGGAGTTCTGAAGTTAGGCTGCGAAAATCCTGCTGTACCCCCTTCAAATTACCCATGAAATGGAACTGTGGTGCCGTCTTTAAGTCCCTTTGGACAGTCACAACGATTGACACAAAAATTTTGGGACTTACAGTGCGTGACCGATCTCATGAAGTGTTGGCCGAAATTCTCAAATGCGTTTGTGATTAGAAAGGATTAATAAGCTGGCGATGGAATATTAAATATTGTGTAGCCAAGTCCTGTAGTATTTCGGACTCGCCAACATGTCGACTTTTGAATGCACGTCTTCCTGACCTCACGCAGAAACCCTACTTGGTAAAAAAATGACTACTTAAGTAGCAAGTATTTTCGCATTGATTTTCCATGGTGTTATAAATTCCAATATATTTTTTAGACAACGTGCTCACAAATATATTTTTTTTACATGCTTGATAAAACTCACATTGTCTTCACATTTTATTCCCGGAAAATGGCTTATTTAGGTATTGAGGAAGTTTCCTAATTCCCGATTAATTTTCAGCCTGATCAGCCGTTGCATTAGCGTTTAATGGTTTTAGTCTACAAGCTGCATGCGTTCCGCGTAAGGAAAATCATATATTTCTCTATGTCTTTAAGAATATACTGTATAGAGTTTATGAAAATTTGCCATGGATATGGACTGTGTTGTACATTTCACGAAGAACATTGGTGAACGGACACGTGTGATACTGTATATGTGGTCATCGCAGGGTCTTAAAAACCTCATAATTAGAAACTCTTTAAAACCGAAATATTACCTTCCTTAGGATATAAAATATAAAGAAAATGTGAGTTTCTACCAAGCGAGTAGAGGAAAGCATATTTATGTGCATGTTTTCTACAAAATATATTTGAATTTTCCGCAAATATTCCCATGTTACACTCGAAAAGTCAAGTTGGCTAACACGTGTTTTCGGTAATTCTTCGTCAGGCCAATACAATTACATGAATGAATGAAAATGTACAAAATTAACAGTGTTTATAGGTGTCTCAAGAGTAATTAACTCATTAACACTCATCTTCCACACGCCGCCCGCATGACGAGGTCGGCGGGTACTGAGTCCAAGAGCATCACTCAAAGACTCGCTTACCCCCCTCCCCAGCTCTAAGGCCCAAAACCCACCGACGTCGTCATGCGGGTGGCGTGGGGAAGATGAGTGTTAAGGACTTGATTGCCCTTGAGACACCTATAAACACTGTTATTGTTGTTTATTTTCACTCCTTCCTGTAATTATATTTGAATTTATAAGACCATCGAAAATCAACGTGAAAATGCATGCTACCTAAGTAGTCATTTTTACTGAGTAGGGTCTCTGCGTGGGTCAGGAAGACGTCCATTCAAAAGCCAACATGCTGGCGAGTCCGAAATACTACTGGATTTGGCTACATAATAATTAATATCATAACGCCACCTCATAAATCCTTCCTAGCCGAAAACGCATTTCAGAATTTCGGGCAACATTTCATGAGATCGGTCACGGACTGTATTTCTGCAACTTCCTAGGATACTTAGAGATATACACAGACACAAAACTTTTACGAAAAATTGAAGACAAAAACAGTGGTAGGCAAGTTGGTAAACATGAATTACGTCCTCCCTCCCAAGGAGAATGCGAGCACACATACAATAGATGTGCTAACTCATGAAATGTCAACCAAAATTTCTAAATGCGTTCTCGTTTCGAAAAGATAAATTAAGTAGTGTTGTAAAACTAATCATGATGCAGCCTAAAGCTATAATGATCCAGTTAGCTCAGGGTGTCGGCCTTCGAAAAAACTTATTTTCGGCTGCATGCAAGATCTACACTCTGCAAAAATGACTACTTAAGTTGCATGCAATTTTCTCATTGATTTTTGATGCCCTTGAATATCCAAATATATTTCATGGAAAACATGCATAAAAATATTCATTCTTTTAATTATTCAGTAAAAAATCACATCTTCTTCCAATTTCATACTCAAAAGAAAAGTATAATTCGGTTTTAAAAAAGTTTCTAATGGTGAGATTTTTAATACCGTTAAATGGCCGTTCATGAAATGTCATGTATCCGCATTTACGAATGTGGCTTGTAAGGTTAACAATATTGTTCAACTCCCCTGCTTAATTTTATGAACCTCATATAGTCGCCTCTTAACATTGTAGAGAAATGCATGGTTTTCCGTACACGGAAAATATACAGCTTGTAGTTTTGAAACCCTGAATGCAAGTGTAACAGCAGGTCGGGTTCAAAATTATTCGGGAATTAGAAAAGTTTTTTAAAACCGAATTACACTCTTCTTTTGAGTATGAAATTGGAAGAAGACGTGATTTTCTACCGAATAAGTAGAAGAATGAATATTTTTATGCATGTTTTCCATGAAATATAATTAAATTTTCAAGGGCATCGAAAATTAATGAGAAAATTGCATGCTACCTAAGTAGTCATTTTTTGCAGAGTGTAGATCTTGCATGCAGCCGAAAATAAGTTCTTTCGGAAGCCGACACCCTGAGGTAACTGGATCATTATAGCTTTAGGCTGCATCATGATTAGTTTTACAACACTACTTAATTTATCTTTTCGAAACGAGAACGCATTTCGAAATTTTGGTTGACATTTCATGAGTTAGCACATCTACTGTAGAGCGACCTCGGTTCGTCGGGGTTCAGCACCTCGTCTGCGCATACATATAACGCGCAACACGTGCTGCGCCAGCCCAATACGGTCCACCGTTCGCGGACCGGATCGCGTGTGTGGCGCGCGCAGACGAGCTGTTTAGTCCTGTCAACTCCTGCGTCCGATCCCGCTTCTAATTTGGTCTTGCCACCGGGTTTAGGCGTCTGGTAGAGGAGAGAGTGCGACGGAGGCTTTGCAGGTCTGCCTCACTATAACCCAATTCACAAGCACGTCACCGCTGTTTCGCCAAATGTGTGGGGCATGCGTTGGACGTCGTCGTTCGCGACAGTCAGTTTTCGCTAGAAGTCAAGAGGAAATTGGCCCTAGTTAGAGACTACGAAAAGGTTTGCCCGAAATTCTTCAGTGCTCACCCGAGTGGACAATGACAACGACTAAACTTCTTTTTCGCAATCATTTAAGTAGACATTTTAGCGACCTTAATCACCTCGATGACACTGGTTGATGAAGCTTGAAAGCTTTCTTTTTAGGCGCATACTATAACTATCTGTGTTTCATGTCAAGGCAAAACTGATGGCGGTTATTATCACTTTCGCTAGAAACAGTTCTGGAGGAAAATCCCGTGACATCTGTGGGCCAATGCCTACTTGGCCGACCAAACTGCCACTCATTAACTAACACCGACTTTTAAACTGCGCCAAACAACAGGTCTAACTTGGCCGATTAAGCAAATATCACGCCAGTCGTAAACACCTATGAGTAAGGCTGGACGCTTATCGGCCTAAACTCGACAAGTTGGCTTGTGGTAGTATAACCCCTATGCCCCTTAAAACAGGCCACTCAGCAGATGTGCTGTGCCATCACGGGGTCTAGCTAGGAATCCAGGAGGCGTTATCGGGAATGCGCATTCATGAAATTGCCGACGCTTGGGGTGTGGTGGGAGACCCAGTTTCCGTTTCCGTTCGCATCAGCAGGCGTTCATCTTGCCACCCTATTTTTATTGTGACATAAAATTCTGGTCAGTGTACTTTGCCGACTAGGAGGTGTGGTGGTACGGCCAGGTGCAGATTTGTCAACGTACCAGACACCTGCTCTCTATCCGTCCCTCGGTCATCTTGACTCTGTACTGACGTCGGGTCAGGCTAGGCAGGAGGAGGGAGTGCGATAGGTATTGTGCAAGTCCTTCATCACTGCAAATTAATTCACGCGCAAATCGCCGTCTCTGCTCTGCCCCTACTGCGGCGCATAAGGTGGACGTCGTCGGTCACGTCGGTAGAACTGTCAGTAGTTCCATAGCCGGTTAAATTGAAGCCTCTGAACTTCGACTCATGCGTTAGGGGAGGGAAGGGAGAGAGTTAAGTCGGCACCATGGCAAATCAATGCATCCGCTGATAAAACAAGTTTGACTTACCTGCATCAGTCGCAGCACGCTAAGATCCGTGGATTGGACGACTGCCAACTTGTGAGACAACCCTTTACCCTCGGCTAATATGACGGGGTGAGTGCAATACTGGTAGCCAGGCCATAATGACGCTATCGCAATGTGGCCCGATGGAATTCTCACTCCTGCGAGATTCGGGCGCCCTTATTACAGTCCGGTCTATGCATTAAAGAGTGGATCTTGTGTGGCACACGTTGCTGGGCTGTTTAGTTTTGTCTGCCACCGGCCCGATCCCGCTTCCGGTCATCCCGACATTGCCCTCCCCCTTCGGATCTAGATGAGTGAGTGAGGAGGAAGTATTGCTGATGTTTCGCAAGTCAATCCCACCATAAACTAACTGACGCGCAAGTAACCGATGATGCGCCAACCGCGTGGGGTGCGGACTGGACGTTGTTGCTTGAGACGGTCGAACTGTCAGTTACACGACGGCCGCATCCTACACACCTCGATCGGTGAGCGCCTGCTACCATTATATATTCCCGATCGAAACCGACAGGGCAACAGGCTAGTGGCCCAGTGGTTAGAGGCGTGGACTTCTAACTAACAGGTCACGAGTTTGAGCCTCGGGTGTTCCAAACTTCGGGGTTGGATATGACTGGCTGACGATGGCTACTGAGCCAGAAATGGCCATTCCAGGCTCTCTTGTCTCTGTCGGCAATAACATACTGCTTATATCATGCGCCGCTGTGCGGCTGCTAGTTGAGCTCGAGATAGAGAACCAGTAAGGCAGAACGGAACGAGTGAGTTCCGCAGGAACGATCGGTGAGCGTTCGTTACCACGCCTCGTAATCCCTGTGTCCTTCCATTTCATTCTATTTCTGACGTCATTTACAGGTTTAATCAGGGATATGAACCTTAGGCATAGTAAATGCCTTCCTTTTCCCAACGCTCCTTTGTTTGAAGGAGAAATCGTAGAAAATAGGCGTAAAGGTGGTATTTTATTTAAGCTCGAGAGAGGAAAAGGCATGTCCACAGCTTGTGTTTGCATCTTGATGACCAACGACGCGGAGCACTTGCTCAGTTCATCATTTGGAAGTGTTACTGTGCTGGAGAGGCAATCTGCACCTTCATCGCTGTCAATCCTTTTGTTTACTTCCTCGAATATGAGTTAGCCATTCAGCCTACATAGTGATTCATCTTCGAGGAGCCGATTTAAATATTCCAATGCCCCGCTACCGTGCCAGGTCTGTCAAGTTACGAACTTGATGAAGATTATGTGTATATTCTCCTTCGGCTTTACGGTGTAGGCATCAGTTCGTCCAACATCTGATCCTCTGTACAGCAGAACATATGGAGCCGTAGTGAGCTGGTTAAATTGGCATATTAAATCACTTGACGGAAGAAACTCGAAACTAATTTTTGCGTTTGCAGCTTGTGAATATTATGCGGCTTCTTAACTTAATCTAAAAGGTTTTGACGCTAATATTCGTTTCAACTTTCGGACCCGAAAATATTTGCTCTGAAGGATTTACTACAAGGTAAAGCAATCATATCTGAGGAGAACAAATCGTTGAAATTGCTTTTTGTGGGCGTTTATTGTCCTTGAGAGGGGAGCTCTTCAGTTCCATATTTTTAGAGGAATTACTAATTGATGAGATTGTCCTTTTGGAAAAAAACAGTCAACATACGGATAAAAAAATTCACTTGGGCGCCAAAATTTGGGCTTTTAAGACTAGTAGACCTCAAATTCTACTATGCTCCGCCGAGAAGTTTGCTCCAATTTCGCCGAAATCTTTGCAACTGCAACAGAATGGGAATCTCCTACAAGATTCAGTGCAGAATAAGGTGTCGTAGATGGAAAAACCCATGAAAATCGAAGGGTAAAATTTAAATGATTGCAAGGAGTCCCTTGAATAATGGAAAATGCATTTTTTATGTCAACCGCCGACACAATAGTGGAAGTTTCGTTTCTGGAAATGTTACGAGGACATTCCAGACAGTAGGGCGCCCAGGGCTATTTCAGAGACGTCCCCAACTCTGCAGTCTGCAGTGTCTTTAGTAAGAAAAGAGTGCTGATGTGGGATATAAATCCCGTCCGAATCCGTTTGTCCCAATAAAAAGGTAAAACAAACATAAACATCAAAATTTATTGATAAACTTGACCTTGCGCTGGTAATTCCTAGTCTTTCCTCTTACATACAGTGAGTGACCTGTCAGACGATATGTTGGCCGAAACTCTGAAATGCGTTTTCGGTTAGGAAGGATTACTTAGGGTTGTTGTTGTTGTTTATCATGGGGACATAATCGTGAAATATTTCAGACTTGCCAGGATGCGTGCCTTCCAATGCACCTGTTTTCGACCTCCTGCAGAAACCGCACTCGGTAAAAAATGTCGTCTTACGAAGTATGTATTTTTCGCATTGATTTCGATGGTCCTATAAATTTAAATATATTTTATAGAAAACTCTCATAAAAATATGCCTTCTTTTATTTTGTTCGTGAAAAATTACGTTGTCTTGACATTTTATGCCCGAAGAAAACGTATATTTAGCTTTTGAAGAAGTTCCTTCATCTCCGAAATTTTTGAGTCTCATTGGCCATTGCATTAGCATTTAGCGATTTCTGCCTAGAAGGTGTATGCTTACGGCCTAAGAAAAATCACATATGTCGAAATGACTTTTAGAAGGTACTATAAAGTGTTCATAAAATTTTGCAATGGAAGCGGGCTATGGTATACATTTTATAGGAGCATTGGTAAACTAAAAGGTATGATGCTGTATGAATGGATATTGCAAAATCTTAAAAAGTCTTATAGCTATAAACTTTATTAAAACCAAAACGTATCCTGTATTTGAGTAAAAAATGTAAGGATAACGTAATTTACCACAAAGCCAGTAAACGAATGCATATCTTATGCGTGTTTTCCATAAAATATATTTGAATATATAGAACTGCCGAAAATGAATGTGAAAAATACATGCTTCGTAAGTAGTCATTTTTTACCGAGTGAGATTTCTACAGGAGGTGGAAAACAAATGCGTTCAAAAGCATGCATCTTGGCAAGTCTGAAATATTTTAGGATTATGCCCCACGATAAACGGTATAACAACAATACCTAATTAATCCTTCCTAATCTAATACACATTTCAGAATTTCGGCCAACGTTTCATGAGATCGGTCACTCTGTGTAAATTACCGTACCCCTTTGAGTGACCTTTTTATCCATTAGTCTGGGTCAACTTATTTATGAATTCGTGGTTGTCTTATTAGCCTTCTGAACAAGTTCAAGCTGTTGTACATCCATTGCATGTTACGTAACTACAGGAAGCAAGTGATAAGCTGTCGCTGTTTTTAAAACAACTCCTAATGACAGAATGAAAACGACTTGCTTAGGTTTACACCTCTCATTTTCATACCCTTCGCTGTGTGGCCTCACAGTACTCTCTACTTCAGAAAACTTCCTAGCCAGGATGCTAAACAAAATCATGTTCGCCTACAACTGTCATAATGCGAAAAAGTTGACGCCTTGCGGCAGCCAACTCGGTTGACATGTTGAAAGAAGTTGTCCGTCATGAAATAGTTAGTGGACCGTCATACTTCATAACATGTTTATGTGGACTCCAATAAAAAATGAACTATCGAAAAGTGAGTTTAAACTTCATTACACATATTCAGTTTTAGATATTTATTTTCGTGCCTTCGTGCGTGCTGTCCAGAACTGCCGATTCAGCAAATTAGTCGTCCGTAAAAGTAGGTTTTTTCATGGTTAAGTAAACCTGCTCATTATGTATTTCTATGTCCTGGTTTGTTTAGTCATTTTCGATGGTGTATTTTGGATGGTATACTGGGGGCAGTTACTCGGCTGTTCCGAATTGTTCAAGAGTTTCTGGGTGCTTCTTGAGCTTTGGCGTATATTATGGTTCCGGAGTTATTGCACTTGGATTTGATTTTATCAAAGCCATAAAGGTGGCTCAATCCTGCTCCCCGCAAAAGCCCAATCCTTGAGTAGACACTCCCAGTACAAATAAATATGGGGTCAGTACTATCCATGCCTTCATCCTCATATGTGCTACCTGTGTGTTTGGAAGTGTTACTTTGCTAGCTGTAGCCCATCGGCCAGTTTTGCAAGTTCGTGTTGTCATTTGGTCAAGTCATCTTGTAGGAATCAAGGAACCTCAGTATGAACTAATTACCACGCAGTTCCCCGGCACTGTGTCGTCATTCGCGACGGTCGAACTGCTGTCTAGTGGCTAGTTAAAAGCAGTAGGCGAAGAAGGGCAAGAAGACAGGGGGGCTATGCTATCAGCTATAGCCGAGGCTCAGCTGGCCTGCACAGCTGCCCAACTGCCAACAAGGGTCAAGTGTGTGTCGGTGATCGAGTGAGTGAGTGTAGAGACATTTTGCTAATCACGGCTAACCGTAGTTTGTGCGAAAACCCGTCGCAGATATCAACTTGGGATACAGGAAGAACCCTGGCATCACGACTAAGACCACGTTTCTTCTAATTAAGGAAGGAATATGCCGACTGTGGTCATGTGTTTGGAGCAAAATCCTTAGGGTGGGGACGGCTTTGTCGAGGGTCCATTCTTCACAAATTTTAGCGTATAGCAGATATCAGCCCTAGAATTCAGAATAAGAACGCAACAGTATATGGTAATGTTTTGTACAACTGGACTAGGGAGCCGAGCCAAACAGTGTTCGTAGAAGTTAAGGCTGCTGTCGGAGTCCCTTAAGTCAATCGATAAAAGGATGCTATCCGACTGCTTCAAGTTTGAGCGAGGACGCATAAGTGAACAGTTTCCTCCGTGTGCTACGAAGCTCACTCAAACTCGAAGGGCGACTTGGCGAGAGAAGCAGCGGAGAAGTAACTGGGCACAGATCCGGGCGGTCGCTTTGTCTTTGGAGGCGCTGAGGGGAGTTCGGTTGAATCGTCCTTGATGCTTTGGGAGAAAAAATAATGCAAGTGACCGAATCTATTTTCTGCTGTGGGGTTTCCACAATTATATTTCTGAGGTATTAAAACGATTTGCTCGAAGATTTTGCAATAAAAATCTAGGATACTCCTCAGACGCCTGAATAGTGCACACCAAGACCAGGCAAGCAATGCTCATTTCTGAATTTACACATAGAACCGTCTTTGAGATAACATGCTTTGCCTATGGGACGGAGAACGAGCGTTCCGTTCGGCCTTTAATTTCTTTTGTCTAGGGGACCAGAGACAGTCACATAGTGAGAGGTGGTTGATAGAATGGAAGTCACATTGGCAGTAATGGGGGCTTAAGGGCTTGTTTCTGTCCAAAAGGGGACTAAGGGGTCAACTGAATGTCTGCATTTCATTTTGCAATCAGCACACCTTAGTATTCATCACAACTAGGTAATTTTAGACTTACAATGGAGGTGGAGAGAGATTATTTTCGTGGCGCAACTGACGATCATTAACCTCATCGAGAATTTGCACGCAGCGTCAAACATCAGGTCGTTCTGGTATGTGCTGGGGATGTGGACGGCTGACGGATAAAACCAAACGACTGTCTGAAGCGTCCTTCGTCTGAAATATTGCCCAGGTAGAGTCAACTTTTCAATAGATTGAAGTAGACGGGAATCGAGAAAGCTCTATTTGGAATCTTTTCGGCCGTCTTCCAAATTATTTTTACTGATCCTAAACACGCCCCCGTCTACACTTTTACATCCTTGGTGCCGCCTGATATGAGTGGGAAAGCCTGCTGAGACATGCAGTTTGCGATCTGAGCCTTATGCTTCCATTACTACAGCAGAATCCAGATATCACTCATTACCATCGGGGTTACATAGTGATCAGTCAGTGTCAGTGGATGAGTGCACTTGGGCCCCATATTCCCTCCGTGCTTCACGGCTGCCCTCCCTACCAGTTTTACATCCTCTAATGACCGCAGCTTGCATAGATGGCTCATGCTCAGCACATGTAAGTCAAGTTTAGCCAAGCTTCAAGAACACTGCATTAATCCACATGACGTTTATGGGGTAAAGCGTAAGGGATGCATACCTCCTTTCCTTCCGTTTGATTTTGCCTCCGGACGGCAACTCAGAGGCGCGTCCCCCCTCCACTGCTGTTTCATGTGAGGACGGTAATCCAGGCTCTTTTGTGGTCACCCTGGGTACCAGTGACTCCGTATGTGGTACCGACATCTGCGTAGGTCGGAGGTGGTTATGAGGTGCGGTCAACAGCACCAGGCATGTGTCGCCCAGGGCCAGCTGGCGACAAATTATGCCGCAGTGGAGATGAGCCAGTTGTGGTTCCCAGGCTGACCAACCAAATGTTCGCACGAAGAAGGGGTTGTCGGCGCCGCACCGATGCTCGAAAGTGAGTGTCAGCTGAAAGAAGTGGGAGGGTGGGAAATAATGCGTGGTCGGTCATTTGGACGGCTTGCCCTGAAGTAAACATATCTGCCTGTTGTTTTGGCAGTCAACTACAATCTGCCGTATGAAGGGCAACTGGCTGTAGTGTTGTCAGAAGACCTGCTCCCATTCTTCATACTGTAAACTGTATTTTTTGGGAAAACGGTTTTGTCGGTGGAGAACCATGTGCAGGTAGTTCAGGAATTTGGTATTTATTCCATGAACTCAGAAACGTCTGTGTACAGGGGGTGCACCATGGCAGTCGTGAAAACTATCAAAAAATCTGGTCGACCGTCAGAAAATCTCCAGAATTGTAAAAATTTCGGTTGAATGGATTAGTTAAATTCCTTAGACGCACCACTAATTAACCACTTGGATCTTTGCAACGTATTTAGCATATCTGATACGTTAAAGTTTTTTTATTTCATAATTTTGTTTTTTAGTAACTGCTTATTTATCACAGCTTCTTTGTAGACGTCGCACAATCAGCCATCTGCTGATATTCGCAATTTTTTCTTAGATACTAATTGATTATCTGCGGATTGTGTATCATTATGCTTTTTTTCTTATGTGTCCTTTGACATTCCACAATTTCAGTCAAGCTAGTGAAGAGGCATTCTCTTCAAGCACAGTAAAGCGTGTCAAAAAACGTTGGCATCATTTCTCACTCCGTCATAACGACATAAATTCATGTGAAAGAGGGAGGTAGGCAAGGGCAAGGTGGGACCAGTAATCCCCTATATAAGAGGCACACAAATTCACATACAAGTAGACGAACTTCCTTTACCTAGACCCTATCGAAACCACTGAGGCAGACCTGACATTTCAGAAGTCGCGAGATACGAGCTCTAACGTTATCAAATAAGTGGAAACAGTGATGACTTCAATGCAGTTGCAGTAGAAGACTTTCAGTGCGTCTACCTCAGTGTCTATACCCGCATCCAACATGTTCTGATGACAACACACGATGAGGATAGGAGACAGAGTCAAACAGATCATCCACGCGAGGCGCACACGACCCGCTCCTGGAATCCACACGTACCCGGCCTCAATGGGGACTTTGGGAGCTTGCACAAGTTGAGTGCCACAAAGGTCACGTTGAGAATGAAGCATTGCAGCTGACCCTCAGTCCTGAATATTGCCGAACTTCCCCGTCAGTTGACAGCTCTCAAAGTCACCACCTTTTATACGTGATGGTGGTAGATGCGTCAAATGTGTTATTCTAAGGAACACATTCATGTTTTTGTTTTGGGAGATGGTTCAGGATCGGTTTCATTCGCTCCTCCCTCTTTCTCATGCACCAGTGGTATGCGTAGACCCGCCGTGCGACAATCTGGCCCTCTTTTTATTCAATACAGCAACAGTTCAGTTCGGTTGGAGGTATGCGGGGCACATTCTGTTAGTTAGATATCTATTCTATTTTCCCATCTTTGGAACTCTTGAAAAACGCCTGTCAAAGGCAGCATTGCCGTTGGTGTGATCAAGGCTATGTCTACTACCTTGTCCTGATCTGTCTCTTTAAGCGGACGCTTCATGCGTATCTTCTGCAAAAAGTCAGACTTGCCCCTTCGTCCTCACGTATAGCTCTCCTGAACTGAACGTTTAAGACTCTTTTTAAGCAAATCTGCTGGTTATCCTTCTTTGGAGTGACAGGCTGCGGGTATCAGTAGAACAGACTATTTTGTTTGCCATTTCAGTTGAACTTGCAAATCCTGTTGGGCAACCGTTGCGTCAAAAGCCTTTGGATTTCTAATCTTCCACCTCCGTCTATCACTGGCCGCCACATCGAAGCCAAGTGTGTAACTGGCTACCTGTTCGCGGTCGCCATCATCTGGGGATGGAATCGCCAACCCGATTGTTGTGACATCATTCCGGAGTCAATAAATACTTGATCTGCTCCTGCAAGCGTTTCCTGACGTGGGTTACTTTTAGCCCCATCTTAGCGCCATTGGTAGGCTCGCGTGTAATATTTTTAGCCTTGCTTGATAGGCGCCGCTAGACGATCGGCAGGGCTGCAACTGACGTGGCTGCCGCACTTTGACTTCAAAGACAAAAAGCCGAGTAATTTTTTAGCCGTTCTGGCGTACAACTGCCACCTGTGACAACCGCATCGTTTGTCCTTGGGAGAACTCGCTCACTGACCTTGGTCCTGCACCTGAGTTAGCTCCTACTGAACGCTCATTTCATCACAAGCACCTACTAACTGGTGGTGATCTAGTCCAAATGGACCACTTCGTTGAAAATAAAAGAGTTAGTTAAGAACTTTCTACTTTCCTGAAGACGAACTAACACATGGGTTTAAAAGGTCAAACAAATGCACAGACTTTTTGGGGAGATTGAAATCTCTCCTGTTTCTTTCGAATTAATTCCCTCCTTCTCTCGCCGTCCCCACACCACCATGTGGCCGCCGCCGACTTCGTCTTCTGCGCAATCTGCTCAAAAAGGAGTTCCTAGCCAATCGGAACCCGTGTAATCCCGCTGCAGTTGTTTATGCAAATAAGGCCACTGACACCCTCGGTCTTTCAAACAGCAAATGTGCATATATAGTATCACGCGCACGCAAGTGTGTCTAACTAGCCCACTGTGAGGGGTGGATCGCACGGCAGCTGTAGAGCGTCGAACAATGCTGATAATCAGCCGGAAGATTCACCTCATTAAAATTAAATAGATGCAACCCACTGGGCGAACAATTCCTCTCCCCTCTCCCCCGCTGCCTGTGATTTCTGCTCAGCGTCTCTGACTGAACTTCGTTATCCTCCCAGACCACGAAACTACTAATCTAATACGAGCGACTGTGCCGAGGCTAAATTACGCGGCCAGGCATGAACCAACCCCACTGTCCAGGGCCAAAGGGCGAGGTTGGCTGTTGTCGGGACCGTGAAGGAAAACATAATGGTGGCGAAGCGATGATGGTGATGAGGATGAGGAGGAGGGAGGAGAAGAAGAGAAAAACTAGCACTGCGAGTATACGTGGCTGTTTGCTTCAGCGACCGCCACAGGGGAGAAGAGCGGCTTAGCGATTAACTTTTCCCCTCTCACTCCCCCTCTCGATTTTTCCCTGTCGTCGCCGAGGGGTACGCCGACAAATACGCACGCACGCACGCGCGCAAACCAATTTCAGAGTCAATTGGATTGTGTGAGGCGTGACCATCTGTTCGACTGTTACCTCTGTACATGCCGTCTTTGGCCCCACACAATGTGCCTAAGGCAAGGCGATGGACACGATGAGCACAGCCGGGTGGGTGGGCTTCTGGTAGATGGGGCTGATTTTGGGAAGGCGGTTGTCAATTAATTTTAAGACGTGCAGTGGCGGAGCTGTTTATCGCGCGGTAATCAAATAATCACTGCGCTGACTACTGCATCACTTCTGATTGTATGCCATCTGCGGAGACTGGGGAGAAGGGGGGGAGACGAACGAGAGCAAGTGTTTCGCCAATCTTGGTTATGCTGGACTCTGGGAAAATTGGCAGTGAAGGCTCGCTAAGCAGTTCACTTCGCAAACTTCACAAATGCCCACAGTGAGCAGTTCATTTTCCTCAGATTATCAACCCGGATCTCTTACTTTTGCTAACTTGATGGTTTGTGTTTAAGACTTATGTAGGTCGCCATCGGCTGCATGAAGAGGGTGGGCAGTTATTAAGATCTACGAAAGCTAGGAAAAAAATATTTTTTATAATGTATCGCAATTTATTTGGGCTTCATGTTGAACACGGGGGTAAGCGCCTACCCCCTTATTGCTGGTGGGTTTACGCTGAATTTTCGGTATTACCCATTCCCGCGTCCTGACTTTAGCCACAGTCACAAACCTAACTCCCCTCTCCCTTTGGAATTTGGCGCAAGATCATTCGTAATACGGAGGGTATTTATTCCCGTACCCTGCCGCATATCCCTTTTCCCATTGTGTTGTTGAACTTCATACGTCTCCTAAGTGATCATTCGCTAAGTCCATTTTATGCACGCTTATACATATTATATATATATTAATTTCTGAAATTATTCACCTGATATATATATATATATTAATTTCTGAAATTATTCACCTGATATATATATATATATATCAGCGAGGAGGGACGACAGAGAATAGATCGGTGTGCGCCCATTCCTGATATATATATATTCAATCAGGAATGAGACCACACCGATCTATTGGCTTCACGAAGGAAACCAGCTCCGCATGGGTGGCAAAGGTCACGAACAGGCAACCAGTTATCAGGCCGGAAGTCGGCAAAATCATAATAGCAGCAAGGCGGGACGACAGAGGATGCGGGTATATTGATACAGTACTGTTTCGGGCTTATTTTGCCTTCATTCAGACAATCATAACCCTGACCAGTAGCTGGGACCAGAAACACAAACCTACGCACAGACGCAGATGGCGCAGTTGGTCCACCACTGGGGTCTACCAGATGGGTCATAAGCACTTCATCGAACAGAAGTCTACCAGTGTCCCGTCATCTACCATTCTCTGTCGCTGCAGATCTGATATTTATTCACTCAGGAATGGGCTTGTTTGCTTCGGGAAGCCAATGGGTCAGTGCGCACCCATTCCTGCATGAATAAATACCCGATCTGCAACGACAAAGAAGGACAGATGACGAGACACTGATGGACTTCGGTTCGAGTAAGTGTTTATGGCCCATCTGGTAGTCCCAAGTGGTGGACCAACTGCGCCCGCCGCGTCTGTGCGCATGTTTGTGTTTCTGGTCCCAGCTGCTGATCAGGGTTATGATTGGCTGAATGAAGGCACAATAAGCCCGAAACAGTACTGTATCAAGCTACCATACATGTACATATGGTAGAAGGACGCTCACGTATCGCATTGCGGAAGCCGCTCGTCCCTTGTGCCTTCGGGCTCTCTCTCCCTCGAACCCCTCCAGCAGTTGCAAAGCGGCTCACACTATGGGCGGACTAACATTGCCGACAAACGCAAGAGAGACTGGAATGGCCATTTCTGGCTTTTTAGTCGTCTCCAGTCGATCATGCCCAACCCCGAAGTGCGCAACACCTGGGGCTCGAGCTCGCAACCTGTTAGTTAGAAGTCCAGCGTCCTTACAATTGAGCCACGGGTTCGTTGTCCTATCGGTTGAGATCGGGTATAATA
>CACRXP010000223.1:593436-632739 GCA_902702965.1 Spirometra erinaceieuropaei
AGACACCCGTACTGTTTGTCGAATGATTCATGTAAATAGAACTGTTGTTGCTGATGTTTGCGGCTGCGTGCATTGTCAGGAAGTCCAGGGGATGTGTTAGGGAGGAAGGACTGGGGCGTTCCTTTTCGAAAATCGACAAGAATGGCAGAAGTGCCATCTGATCTGACCTACGAAACGGTAAATAAAGTGCACAAAATTCCTGTAAGGCATTTCCAAATAATTACACTTTAACAAGAGCTATTACGGTCCCAACATTCTCGTTACAAAGTCTGATAAGTTGATTAGTAGTACTTTCCGAGGGCATGGATTAAATAGAGGCAATTCTGAGGAAAGTACTATTATTAGTTATGAGAAAAAAACAGTAAGGACCGCCTTTGGTGTCAGATGGACTCAATTTGGTCATGCCCATGGCAGCAGATGGCCAGTATTTTGGTTTGCAATAATTCAGTATATAATTTGCGCTCAAAAACGTACCTCATAACTATGTGACCCTGCGTTTCGCATCCTATTTGAGAGGTGACGATGAGCTAAAAGCCCTCCTTATTAAACACAAACAGAAGATTTTGCGTAAATGTTACCAGCATTGTATGCAGTGAATTATCTTCACAATTTCTTCGTGTTCCGATCTCTTTTCCCACCAGAACAGTCGACGGGCGGCGTGACGAGTTATAAGAAGGAATACGGAATATTTGCGAAGTCGGTCGGCCTGCCCTCAGTAGCCGTTGTGCAAAACATCCGAGGCGAAGTCAAGGGGTCGAGGTCAAATCCCGTCTCAGTGTGAACGTTTTCGGAACAGACAATATATTTATCTCTCGTTGTCTGTAGTAATGTCAGAAGTTCCAAACCATCAAACCTCAGTGAGTTGACGAAAAAACGTAATACTGTGTCCCGGGTGGTCATGTTTTCTGGTTGGAAGGAGCCTCTTTACGCTTAACATCATTCCCACTAGTGCAAATCTGTAAGCAAGCATGCACCACCGTCGCTTTGCCCATAGAGACTAGGCGTATGCCACGCAACTACTACACTCTACGAAGCGCACACTCAATCGAATTCCTCCTAATAAAAACCGAGCTCTTCTTCCGAGTGGACAAAACATACTGTTTCTCTATAATCGTCCCTCCTTAAGGCCTGCGTCTTAGAATCGGCTGTCACCTAAAGAATCGCAACATACATTCAGTAGGGCCCTTGGTTACTGGAAGAGACGGCGTTTTTATGCCACGACCCTAGCTGCTATATTTGCATAGCTGTCCGTTCCCCTGATTAACTCCACGGATTTGCTCTGTTTCAAATTGTCTTATTCGTGCAAGCGAGAGTCGGAATCCGGGGATCGGTTTCTGACCGATCGAAAAATGGATACAGTGTAGGTTGAGCGACTATCTGGTGTTGCAGTCAGTTAGGCCTATCATCTATTTCCAGCGGTTTGAATGTACTCGACAGGAATCGAAGCAGTTTTTAGTGTATTAAAGATTTCAACCCAAGTCGCGAAACGATAAATACTCAGTAAGTATGGTAACCAGAACATATTATAAGGAAAGTTCGTGGCACATGGGGGAACAGACAGAGCCAGAGAGCGTTTGGCAGTGCGCCGGGATCAAGTTGTCGATCTCTGTAGTGCTCTGTCTATCACTTATCGCAGCCATGCCAGTCAGGGGTATGGCTGGCTGACAGTCGCACTCAAACCAGAAATACGGCCATCCTAATTAGTCTTGCCGGTAGGCTATGGGAATAGAAACCTCCACGCAATATAGGCGGTTTTGCGCTAAATTCCAGAGTTTGGATTAGGGTTTGAGTTATTGCTAGGGCCGGGACACGGAAACAGGCAAACTCTCTGAAATTTAGCCCAAGGTCACCTGCCTTATAAGGGGGGAGGGGGAGTTCTTATTCCCGTGTCTTACCGTCTTGTCTTTGTCACACCGCCTCACGCTGTTCCCCTGTCCTGAGTGACGGGGTGGACCACTTTGTCCAACCCACCGTTCGCAAGATTTTCTCAACAGCTTGTCTTATTCTACCTAAGCACATTCTAACGAGAAATTTGGAGACGGGGCTTCTACTCGGTCCGGATGATTTGGGAGCTAAAATCTGACAGAGGCGTGCTAAATAAGGGAACATCGATCTTTCCACCATTCATACTATAAAGAAAGCTATTTAAGCAACAGTGTCTTACCAGGCAATGGCGAGAACGTCTGTCGCCGTACGCAACGCGGCCGAATGCAGCTGGCTCCACGTGTCGCGTTTGGGCAAAAAATTGTACGAATGACTGTCGTCGTCGCGGTCAGATGCGCGCGCGATCGGTTTTGCCGCCCCTCCGTCTACCCCTCGCCAGGCCAGGACACGTCCACTCGAGTTTCATCCCCCTCCGTCTAGCTGACCACCCTCGGCCAGCGCACCACTAATTACGGCTGAGAGATGGCTGACGCTGGCACGCGCGCCAGAACCAGCATCCTGATTGGACGGCTCAGTCACCCTCTCCGCAGCCCTCCCCCCTCGCTCATCACCAGTAGAGCAAGTTTACGCTCATAGCGTCAAACGGGCAAGTGGCGCCGTGGTTACGATGTGCGCCGGATAGATACGATTTTATGCGTGTCTTGTACTCTCGACCGGCACAAAACCGCATACCACACAAGTTACTATACTGTAGCGTTTTTTTTCAGTGACAACGTAAATCCTTTTTCGGTAGCGCCCGGCGGCTGCGACACTGGAGACCAAATTAAGTACACATACACAAATGAGCGTCGTTTGCGCTCTACGGAAGTGGCCAGTGTGTTCGTGTATACGCCTGTGCACACCCAAAATTGGCGTCATTTTGGCACATTTCGATATGATAGATTACTTCTTTTTATTCACACCAGATGAAGCTGGCGAACGGTTGTCCAGTCTAGGCTAAACAAGCTCATTTTAAGGTCGATTAAAGTGCATATTTTTGTGTTTTTTAAGATACAGACATTTACGGTGAGGCCTAATCATGGACATTCCGGAGGGGGGTGGGGGGAGGGGGCGGAAAATTGGTGCCGACTCTATCGCATCGGCATGCTCGGAGAAGTGTCTAGTTCGATCATGCAAATACTGTTCCTCTGATGGCAGTCTACACTCTAGGGTCAAGTTGACTATTTTTAATCACAGGAGACCTCAGCTGAGGGATGAAGTCGAGCCGCTGGACTGGCGCTGAAACCCCACATACAGCGGAACCATAGTACCCCTGTGGTCACTCCTAGATTGACACAACCCGGACCGGACAGTTTCCCGGTAACCAAAAAGGGTAGATCAACTGTCGCAGTGTGTGTCCTATTGGAGCGAAATGTTAACAGATCCGAGGTTTAAGAAAAATGGATGTATAGAAGCACCATACGGAATAAAATAAGAGCACCGGTTGACTGGAAAGTTTACGTATCGTCAGATCTCTCAACACGGTAGCAGACTTTGTTAATACATATTCTCCCGCATTAACCTAAGAAAGGTTGGTTTGTGGGAGGCAAATGCCAAGGCAATGGCCAATGAGCACTTTTTTCGGCATCAGGGGATTCAGGGTTACTATGAATTTTCGTCAAGATCCAATTTCGTAGCCGTACCTGTTAGAGGTTAGGGTTAGGGGCTAAGGCTAGGGATTATGGGTAAGGATTAGGGGTCAGGGTTAGGGGTTAGGATTAGGAGTTACGCTGTGGGGCCTGTCTACTGCAGGTACGGCAACGAAATAAAATCCGGCCGAGTTTTCTTCCAAAGGCTTTTTCACATGTTCCTGAGCGCCTTTATGGAAAACCATGTTTGTTTGTCGTCAGTCGTGACTCTCACCCTCCTCTTCTCTCCAGTTGCGACTGAATTATGTTAAAAAAATCCAAATTGGGATGCCGGAACTGCATCATCTCTTAGATTTTCCCGTTCTCCTCTCTACATCTCAGCAACAAACGCTATCTGAGAGATGGGTTGTCAGTGCAGAGGCCGACTTAAGCCATCTGTGAGGATTTTTCACTGTATTATCCACAGTCGGATCTATGGGGGACGTAAAAGTGTCAGCATGTGTGCATATTCCAGAATTCGCCGATCATTGCATCCATCCATTCTTCGCAATTAAGTACCAGTCGATAAAGTTGAATAGCCATAAGATGAGATTTGCACAGTCATAATAATCAAACACCTGACGAACACATTGTAGACGTTCATATTTATAACAGGTTTGAGCACCTGCCTCTTTATATGTGGCTACCTCTGTGCTTATAAAGGACTTCCACTCTGTGGTAGGTTTTTCTGACTAGAGCGAATGGAATTCTAATGGTCATTACTGGTTTATCTTCCGTCGTACGCCAGTCATACCTCAATCACCCCAGACCGAGAAGGCTTACAGGTCGGACACAGACTATTCAGTCATTGGTAATTAAGTTAAAGGCTCCGCCATTAAGTGCTACACGAGGCCGGCTGACGGCGGCAGTTAGGCCGGGTACGAACATGCTACCTTGACTTGTCAT
Source organism: Spirometra erinaceieuropaei (assembly GCA_902702965.1). Classification (NCBI taxonomy): domain Eukaryota; kingdom Metazoa; phylum Platyhelminthes; class Cestoda; order Diphyllobothriidea; family Diphyllobothriidae; genus Spirometra; species Spirometra erinaceieuropaei. Next base: position 597,894 of record CACRXP010000223.1, read on the forward strand.
TGTCGAGGATATTTTAAAGGGATTTTACGCTCTCCAATCGCCATCGTTAGACTTAGATGGGGAGTTTGACATAAATGCCAATTTTAACCCTGTAGTTGAAGCAACAAGGTAAACGCCAGTCTTATTAACTGCATTCTACAGTAAGAAGTTAACATGTGAACAAAATCCCCGATTCCGAAAATGTGTTCATCGCCTGACTTCGGTCATGTCGGCAAGGAAGCTTTGGTGGGGTTGACTTCCATCTCCCAAATTATCAGGCCGCGCGTTTGCGGGTTCGCTTCCAGATGATGTTATGCAAAAGGTAGGCAGTATTTTAGTGTTAGCCCCCAACTTTGCCAAATTATGTCCTCCAGTCCTTCGTTTCTTCTTACAGCTCGCAAGTTGCCAAGTGAGCTGTCCACTAAGGGATGCTTTTGTTTGTTTCATTTCAAATTCGGGCTGTTTTCTGTAGTGGCTTAGTGAAAAAAAACTTAATCACCAGGAGAGAAGTAGCCACGAACGCATGTTTTATTTGAATTGAATCACCTGGTTTGTAGGCATTTCAAGAACCGAAGTAAAATGCGTATGGTACATTTATCGTTCCTATGATAGAAGCACAATCTTTTCTACCCGTTCTTGCTCTTCCTAGCCTTCCAACGACACTGGGCCACATCTCCGAAGATAAGCAATATACTTCTGGCTAAGTTAAAATTTTACCAATACGGAAAAACTGGAAGAGAGTCGGAATACTTTTAAGAGGAAACGGAGCCATAAGGCGAGGATAGAGGCATAGTGGTAAAGATCAGGTACCGGTTGAGATCAGAGGGTCAAAAGCGAGGAAGTAGCATCAGACGGAAGGACAATGTCGAATGCCACGTGAGAGGGACGTTCATCGAACTAGCCCTATTGCAGGACCGAATATGGTATTTCACTTTCCCAGGGAGCTGCTTACGTGACTATCTGATCCCAGGTTAGAACCTCGGGTCAGCCTGACTTGTGACTGGATATGGTTAATTTCTGATGGCAGTAATCATGCATATCTATCGGTAATGCTTCTCAAATAACGCAGGAATGTATACGCAAAAGAGGAACATTTTTTGAAAGGGAAGGGGGAAGAGAAACGTAAAAAATGACGTTTGAGAAGGTTGCATTAAGCTGTTTGTTGAAATCCAAAAGTGCTTGCTCCTTTAATGACGTTATATCGGTGCAAATTCGCAGAAGCTGATGAAAGTTAAGTTCCATATTTTTAGTACGATTTTTCCCTCACGTCAGACCTACTGATCTCCTGTATGCTTCTGGGCTAACTTTCAAAGAGGGTTAGACTTAGAGAGGCTATGGTTAGGGCTAATACTAAAGTTAGGGTTAAAATGAGGACCATTTTGGAAGAACATTTCGAGAAAAAGTAATACATTCTTCGTAATCAAAAGACACGGGGGACAACTGCCAACTCTTTTCAAAGGTTTCTTAAGACCCGTGAATTACCAGCTGAAAAGGGTGAACCTTTTGAAGCAATTCGCAGTGCAGATATGATCGGTAACCTCGCCCACTGGCGTGAAAATGTGAGACTTTAGGCCCATTGGACAAAATACTTAAATGGTGGACAGGATCTTACTTCATTGCGGTACCTGTAAGGGGTTAGGATTAGAGGTTACGGTTAGAGGTTGAGGTTAGGGTTTAGAGGTTGGTGAAAGGGGTGAGGGATTGTGGTTTGGGGCTATGGGTATGAGTGGAGGGTTAGGGATTGGGGTTGGGTTGGGGCTTGTCAACTGCAGGTACGGCTACGAAATAAGATCCGACCAAATACATATATCTGACCCTGAACGTTCCTGTCAAAAACGTTGCTCCAATCTCATTCAGTAAGTTCAGGGGGCTCCGTAAAGATGACTTTTTAACTTCTGAATTCGTCTTCGAAATATCTCCGTCCAGAATGTTTGTCCCTCGGAAGTTGAAAACGTCATCAGACCCGCTTCATATGTGTTACGAGCTCGGTAAGGGGCGTAAACCCCGTTCGCCCGGATACTTTCCGTACAAGAGACTTCGCAATTCTAGTCCACATTTCCCGTTGTACTTGCAGTCGCCATTACTGCAGTATGCGTATTAAGTAGCCACTGAGGATTAAGCAAACGGTCATGGACCGGTTGAGCAAAACAAGCAACGAATGGCTGGATGAGTTCAAGAGTCGGCTGGGGCTTGTAAACTGCAGGTACGGCTACGAAATGAGATCCGACCATATAATGCTTTTAGACGGAAAGTGACACTCAAGTCTTTAAGTTCTTTTCTGCTCTGCGCAAAATATTCCTGTAAAGACCTCAGAAGTTTAGAATTGCGACTGTTAGGGACAGGTTGCTGCCTTTACCCAAATGCTGTTTTTTTTTCAAACTGTAATCTTCCGCAAAGGAGCACAAATTTACTATTGAACTTATATGAGCGCAGTGGATGACCAAATGGGGAAAAACTGACCTAAAGTGAAAATACGGACTTCTCGGTGTAATGTTCTTTCGTGTATAAGAGCAGTCGAGGCGGGTGTGATTGCTTGCATCGAATAAACACCACATTACTGTTTCTCTAGTCTGAATACCCCTAAGTGCTCACTTGTCTGTGCAACAGCCTATCAAAACTAATGGCAATACTTCTTGATAGAAGAAGAAGAAGAAGAAGAATAAGAAGAAGAAGAGGAAAAAAGTCCTTCCACAAAAGACATCTCTTAGGTATTTTTAAGTTTATACACGGTTCCGGTTGTCCATCACCATAGAATGAAGAATAGAAACAACCGTATTTGGTGTACGAAAGAGCAGACGACGAAGAAGCACTTCGGATGGCCTATTTTTTCCCTTTTTGCTATTTTCAAAACCAGCCCTAGGGAAATCTCTTCGAACGAGCTCTTAGACATCTTACCCTCCGGTTGGTCAGCCAGTAACGAAGACTTCTGATTTCCGATCTCAGGCTTGTCTGGATTTTTATTGGAATTGTAACTTAGACCATACCTCTTCATGAAATAAATAAGCATTTATTTAGAAGAAACTACATGCTAGTGTTTTATTCAAAGTACTGTCCGTTGGCAGCTATAACCTCTCCCCATCTTTCGTGCAATAAATGGATATGCTGATTCTTTGGAACAGTCAACTGATCGGACCCATTTTTGACTTCTGCGTAGTAACCGAAGAGCTGCTCAGCAAGACCATGTCGCATCGACCGCAACGAATGATAATCTGATGAGAACAATCTGATGCATACGGAGGGCGGGTTTGGGCTACCCAGTGAAGTGCTTCCAAAGTGCCCCTCACTAGCTGTGCAACATGGGGCCTAGAGTATTCATGTTGCAAAATCACCTTAACATGTCTTTTATCTCATTTTGGCCTTGGTATGTTCAGCGCTCAAGGCAGCTTCACCAGTTGCTGTTGACATCGTTCAGCAGTAACAATTTCAAATGCATTCAGCAACTCACGGTACCTCACTCCTTTTGGTGCCACTAAATACGTAACTTATCTTTGTTTGCATTAATATTCTGCCTCGGCATTGATGGTGATGATTGGCGCGTCTTGTCCAGAGTTATCGTAATAGATCCATTTTTGTCGTCAGCCACCATCCGATGCAAAAAAGATGTCTTAAAGGCAATATTTCGCTGGCGATTTCATGCCCTTCTTATTGTCTTACAGTTACGTAATGGTACGAAGAAAATTCTTTGTTCTCATACTATTCCCAATGCATGTACACGCTTGCCAACGGTGAATCTATCATCTCCTAACACTTTAGGTACTTTCTTAAGCATCTGACGTAGATCACGATCGACTGGCTTTTCCAATTCCCCGTCTTTGAATTTGCTCGGCTCTCCTGAACGCTGCTTATCAGATATGTAAAAGTCACCAACTTTAGGGCGTTCAAACCATTTTAGGGAGGGCGTGCTCACCTGAAGGAATCTCACGCAAATGATGACTTTCAGCAGCAGATTTGTCAAGTCAAAGCGAAAAAGGCAGTGTCTCCCGCAAATGCTTCTTTTGGCACAAGCTTTTTCACCTTCCCAACAATAAAAATCATTAATTTTAACGCTCCAAACCAGATGTCATGCAGTAAAGATGCCAACTTTGTTCAAGTACTTTATAAAATATGTGTTGCTGTTTTTATCTACGTGAAAACAGTACTTTTTGAAGCATCTAAAACGGTACAAACTAAGTCCTCTACCTAATGCATAAAAAACTCAGACAACATTGTTAGAAGCCCAATTAGGCGTTTCTCAGCGTCACTTAAGAGGTGGGCTTAGCCTCTCATTTAGACTGCTCGAAACACTAGGGGCAGTGCACTGGTCATCCAAATCCGTCTCAGCTTTTCACAAAAACCTGAAAGCCCACGCGTCCAATCAGCCTCCCATCCAGGGGCAGTGTTTTAAAACCGGACGCCTTGAAGAATGTTGTGATAGATGACTCCTGTGATGTAGAAGCTAATTGACTGGGAGGGGCACAGTCTTTTCCTGGCCCCGATCTCAGTAGCTCCTTCATTGCCTCCCCGCCCCCAACTAGCATCCACCCGCCGCCACCCAGGACGACCATGATGTACTGAGACTGGCTGAGGGGAGGACATATTCGGTGAAATCGGCACAGAGGTTGCACGTAGGGAATATGAATGGTCACGATGTAATCTGCGACTGGGCCACGCGTGCGTTGCGTTGCGTGTGTGTGTGCACAACCTGTGGGAGTCGGTGTTTTCCCAAGACCGCCCAAGGAACTACTTTATGGACAGGTGACAGGTGCTGGCAGGGGACTGCACTAAAAACACAGTAGTCATGCGGATAGGCCTGCAGACATGTTTTTATAGGGATCCTAGGTGGGGGGAGAAGGCATCAGTTGCGAAAGGTATTCACAAACGCGCAAAATAACTAGCTTTGGTGTCACTGGTAGCGGTCTACCACCACTACCAATGTCCCAGAATGTATGTGATCGTCCTTACAAAGGAGCGGGAGAAACTGACGTTAAATGCCATCGGAACAAATTAAGGCTGCGTGCCTATGCATTAGGCACAGAGCTGGCAAGCCCTAGACGTTTACTAAAACTTTTTTAAAAATGATAAGTCAGTCCGCAGGCCAAACTCAAGCTTCCCCCTTGCCGTATGGCTGTACTTTCATTGGGAACCGGCATTCGGTTGCCAGCAGCGGCGTTACATTTACCATTTCCTATCATGCAAATGAATGGCTCATGCAGAGATTCTTCAAACAACGAAAGGCTGGCAGCGTCACATCCTATGTCTGTCAACACCCTTCTGTCCTACTGTCTAACATCCGGGAATTCCCTCCGAATCGAAGCTGCTTACGTACAATGCATCTCATCGCAGTTTTTCCTTTACGCTTTTATTACTTCGCTCTCTTTGCCTGATGGATGCCTTTATATTTGTCCCTGGCCAAAACTCGCCCATCCTTGCTTGCATATTTGTTCAGATTAGTATTCTAGCATCTGTATGAAATGAGCGAAAAGCCTGCGCGAATTATTCATAGTTACTGTCTTTTAGCGTGCGTGGATGGCCGGATGTCGATGTGTAGCGCGTTGATAGATACAGCCTTGCAAATGTGAGGCCAAACTTAAGCGGTACAAGTCCAGAACACGACTCGGCCCTGGAAGTGATTCCCCTCACCTAAAATCCCGTCAGCCAGCTATGCGGATAGTGTCGGATGATAAAAACGAGCCTTATTTTGCGCAAAAATGAAATGCGGGAGGTAGGGATACCTTGTCTGCCAGGGAGCTCAGTTCTTGTTGAACGACGGCGAACGCACCGGTTGACCGGCTGAAGGGGCTTGGTGATCTTGCGCCCAATCCTAATGGCGGACGTCCAAATAGGCCTGTGGTGAACAAAACATGGTCACTCTCCAAACTTGGTTGTCTGCCACGCTTGAAGTTCGACGTCAGTGTTACATAAAACGACCAAGTTTGAAGCATCTGTGTTCACGTTGAGGCGTTAACAAAACTCGACACGGTTGTCAGTAGGGCCTAATCCATTTCCGTTGAGACAAGCTCAATGTCTCCTTCTTAATGCAGCCTGCACGATATTTCTACCCTGTGAGCCACCCTCTAGTGAAAATTGTGGGGATCATCTTGCTTGTCTGGCGGGTAAGGGAAGAGGGAAGTGCGGTAGATGCTGAACAGGTGCGCCTCATTATAAACGAATTTTCGTGAAAGTCGCCTATATTACACCCACTCCGTAGTTCACGCGGTGGCCTTCGTCGCTAACGACGGTCGAATCGTCACCCCTTTCCATTTGCAAAGTACATTGGTGGGTTGAACTCGGAACTAAGACCCTTAATACTATTTTTGGTCAGATCTTATTTCATAACCGTAATTGCAGTAGACAAGCCCAGTCTAACCCCTAAACCCTTAGAGGTGGACTACGAAATAGGATCTTGTCCTACTTTTCATAACAGAAACACTTTGTTCATCCCTACTGAAACAGTCACAATGTAGACAGCCCTCCTGATTAAAAACTCTAGTCTTCAAGGCTCACGATTAATTAGTTGCAGTCTCTTGGAAAACCCGCTTGCTCCAGGCAAAGAGTGAGGAGATGACAAGAAGAAAGGCGAAGGAGAGAACCAGATTGCGCTTTTATTTTAAAATAGTTAAACGTTCCGTTGGGAAAATGTGAGTGCAAAATGTAAATGCTGTCAGAAGATGACATCATTAAACTAACAGGAATAAACTAGATAGGGAATTCAGTCTACAGGTTGTCAAGCTGACCCATCTCCTTCGTTGAAACAGATCAGTTGCCATTAATGAGGACTAACATATCGGTTTCAAATATCGTTTGCATATTTCAGTATTTTGGCGAAACACCCTCCTTAATGCTCCACTTCTATCAACTAGCCACTGAATTTGTCTCAAAGATTAACTGTATTCATACAGCATATAGAGAGAAATAATTTGATAAAATGATGAACTGGCCTCAGAGCCCTAGGTATCGACTCCTGAAAGTGCACTGGCAAAATTTGTAAAAGATCAGACAATTTTGCGTTTACCAAACTTGAAGAGGACAAATTATGCCGCAGTTAGCCATGCCGAAGGTTATGTATCGAATGTCCCGAGAAAGTAACGCACTGCGTGTTTCTATCTGACATGAGGCATCTTCATCTGAACCGAGTTCCCGATTCGAAAAGACAACTTTTGTAGGGTTGTAGTGTTAATGATCGTGCAGCAAAATCTGAAGATATTTCTGTCATATCAAAATGTCGGTTTTCGGGCGAGCTTATTTCCGACAGTCTGCAAAAACCACACTGTAAAAAGGATTACATACGTAGTGTAAATTTCCCTCAATAGTTTCCAAAGCCTTTATAAATTCTAAAATACTTTATAAGAAATGTGAACAAAGGTATATTCTATTGTACTCATTTGGTAGTAAATTACGTCTTCGTTAAAGTCCATACTTGAAGGAAGAGTATAATTCGGTTTTAAGAAAGTTTTCAATTCCCGAATAGTTCTTAACCAGAACTGCTGTTAAAATTGCATTAAGGGTATCCAAACTACAAGCTGCATATTTTCCGTGTAATAAAAATCATACATTTCTCTGTGTTATTAGAAAAGCGCCACATGGCATTCATAAAGTTTTTAGTGGATTTGAACCACATTGTATACTTTAAAATTAACATTAATAAATGCAAAGATACGGGGTCTTATAAGTGGACGTTTCACGGCTTAAAAAGTTTCATAATTATGAACCGGAAGATACTCTTGCTTGTATACAGTGCGAGACCTATCTCATGAAATGTTGGCTGAAATTCTGAACTGCGTTTTCGATTAGGAAGGATTACTTGGTCGCGGTTGTAATACTGATTATCTTAAGGCATACGCTTATAACATTTCGGACTCGGCAGGATGTCGGCTTTTAAATGCACTTCTTTTCAATCTCCTGTAGAAAGCACGCTCGGTAAAAAATGATTACTTAAGTAACATGCATTTTTCCCATTGATTTTCGATGGTCTTTGAAATTCAAATATATTTTATAGAAACCACAAATAAAAATATGCTTTCTTTTAGTCAATCAATAGAGAATCACGTCTTCTTTATATTTTATACTTAAAGAAGGAGTATAATTAAGTTTTAAAAAAGTTTCCAATTGTGAGACTTTTTAAGACCGCGATATGTCCATTCACATAGCATCGTACCTGGCCGTTTACCACTGCTCCTCATGAAATGTACAACATGGTCCGCATCCATTGCAAAATTTTATGGACCCTGTATGATATCTCTTTAATGACATTGAAAAATATGGGATTTTCTTTACGCGGAACGCATGCACCTTGTAGAGTGCAATTACTAAGCGCTAATGCAACGAATGATCAGGCTCCAAATTTTTCGGCAATGAGAAAACTTTTTTAAAACCTAATTATACTCCTTCTTTAAGTATAAAATATAAAGAAAACGTGATTCTCTATTGATTGACTAAAAGAAAGCATATTTTTATTTGTGGTTTCTATAAAATATATTTGAATTTCCAAGACCATCGAAAATCAATGGGAAAATACATGCTACTTAAGTAGTCATTTTTTACCGAGCACGCTTTCTACAGGAGATTGAAAAGAAGTGCTTTTAAAAGCCGACATCCTGCCAAGTCCAAAATGTTATAAGAGTATACCTTAAGATAATCAGTATTACAACCGCGACCAAGTAATCCTTTCTAATCGAAAACGCATTTCAGAATTTCAGCCAACATTTCATGAGATAGGTCACGCACCGTATTTCTCGACGTTTTGTGCGGGCTTTTTATAAAATATTTTCGAATTTACGAGGGTATCGAAAATTAGTGAGAATAACTCGTACTACCTAAGTAATCATTCTGTACAGTGTAGTTTTTGCAGATGGTCGGAAATAAGCTCGTTCGAAAGTTGGCATCATACTATGGATCCTGCTGAACGATCAGTGGTATTATAATCCTACTTAAGTCATCTTTTCAGACCGTAAACACACTCCATAATTTCGGTTAACATTTCGCAAGATGGCACATCCACTGTAGGTTGGTATCTTTATGGACATCCCACTGCTGTCGTCCCACTATATTTGTCCACAAAAAAAGGTTCATTGCTAATGGATGGTGTGACCGTCAATTCGACGAAAGGCACCTGGTTGATGATGATGATGATGATGAGGAGGAGGAGGAGGAGGAGGAGGAGGAGGAGGAGGAGAAGGAGGAAGCTAAACTAGTTCTGCAAATCATGAATTCAGAACTCCGAAGTGACCTATACATGCTACCCGACAGAATGGACTATTAAGCGGAGACACAAGGAGGAACCGATTGTCCTTTCTTCCTTGATCACCCTCCTACTGATTAGTATGTGCGTCAGCTCTCTTCAACACTTCAACCGGTTCCCTTCTCACCAACCCGACTGCCCGAAGACGTAAGCCAGGTCACTCCCTTGAGACAATCCGAGCTCAACTTGTGCCCAAAAGTGTTCTTTTCCTTTTTGGAAATTTGAGCTGAAAATCGTGTCCGCCCTCTTGAACACCCGTTAATAGCTTGGCCAGTTAATCCATGACCCCTCAAGTTGGAGTACTACGCTTGTGTGCTGTCCAGACGGCAGTTAATTGAAGCAGAAGGGTTGGGGGGGGGGAGAAGCCGTGGCTGTCCCAGGAGGCGAGACATCTGATCCCGCCCCCAGCATTACCGGCGTGGTAAGATGGGAGGGAGAATTGCTAACAAATCTAAGCCAGCGCAGATGTCCCCGTTGGGGGACACCGGTTGCGTGGGAAGAAGAAGAAACGACATTCAGGTTGGCTGCCGGGGCTAGAGGAGTGGAAGGAGTGAGCTAACGTACACAGCACGGCAAAGTTCAACAGACGGCAGCTGCATCAAAAGTCAGTCGTGTTTAAAACTCTCAGAAGTTGAAATTCTGAGGCAGGGCACAAATGCCTGCAGGAGTGGTTGTCTTAGAGTCATTCAGAAAATATTGCTGTTAAGCCTAATGACTATTTGGGTCACCCTCGTTCCTGTCAAAATACATTTGCCGAACTGGCAACCACGGGAGGTGTCTTGCGTAATCAAAAAATAACATGGTTTTCTCCCGAGTATGATTTAATGAGCCGATTGTTCAAGATGACAATTAAATGTTTAGACTAACGCTCATGCATAAACCTCAAAGGGATAGGAAAGTAAACTTTTAATCCAGGCATAAGACCACAGTTTTCTTATTTTTCCAGATAAAGTGATTACTTTCATCAACGACTTGGAGGATTTTAACCTGGAGGTTTGCGTGAGACTCCAGACGGAAACTGACAACAAATTCAGCAGCAGAAGGCCTGTATACTGCAGTGCGCGAATTTTCATAGGTGGTAGTTGGTGAGATGGCAGTGGACGGCTAAAGCGGTTTAAATCCCGCTCAACAGATCCGACCTTACTGGAGCGGCATTCTCCGTTATCACTGCATTATCTCGACATTCTGAATAGAACACACAGTTCGTAGCCTAGAAAAGAAATTCTGTTTCCGATGGGGAGGGAGGTGGGGAAGGAAAGAAGTTCTAGTTCGGGTTTTTGCCTCCAGAATCGACATTTCAGGAAAAAAGACCCACAATAGAATCTAGTTCATTTCCGTTGATGGCCCTTAGCGGGGAACGTATTTTGCAAGGAAGGGACGACAGTTTGTTTGCATTCGTCACTTCGAACAATGTAAAGTGTTTGTTTGCAGGGAAATTGGAATCAAGCGAATTTTATTTCTTAAAACTAAAGCCCTTTAACCACCCTGATAGCAAAAAATCACTAACAAAAAATGTATCCGATCATCTGAGGGGTTTTGGGCTTGACTTCAGAGTCACACATGTTGTTGAGACTCCGATATTACTTCTCACCTTCGGCCAGTCACGGATTGGCCGGTCTGCACGACTTAGTGCAACGCTAGCTGTCGTACTATGTTCGGATGCTGAGCTATAACTTGGGAACACTGCCGTCGCCCCCAACTCAAAAATTTGGGCAAACTGTTTCTGCTCAACAAACCGATTACGCCTCTACCTATCCTGTCATTGAGGGTCAAACGCGTTATACAGTTATACTCGCCTGAAACTAAATAGTCGGAAACGCGTGGGCGTTCGTAAACCGGCCCCCTAAACGACTAGGTCGTTGAAATTGTTCTTCTTGTGGGAAATGAAGTATCACAAGTATTACCTTCAATTTTAATTCATTGAAAGCTTCCGGTGTAATCATTATCAGTTTATAGACACTCCAGTCAAATCGAATTATCTACCGCTACTGTCCGGTCGGCTATCGTAAGCAAAATACCCCATAAAATATCGTAAATGTAGATAACATTTTTGTTTACACCATAAAGCGAGTGTGAATTAATGGGATAGGTGCACTTCCGACCGGGAGCATCAAAGCGTCTCAGCGGGAAATGCTGCCGGCGGGTGTCTGAAGTTAAGAAGGTAAACAAATGCACATGGGTAGAACCCTTTATAGGCAGTTGGCAGGCTAAATGTCGCTTATTACACCCATCAGACTACTGTTTTGAACCTGCTGGTCGCCAGTAGTTTTTTGCTATCTAAAACAATAGCAATTCTGCCACAATTTCTGGACGATGACAGCTCGATACAGTCGGGAGTTTGCCTGCCGATGACTTGAACAGTAAAACACACAACTGTTCTAAAATGATTGAGTTCAAATTTGTCTCTTATATACACACATAACATGAATGAGCAAACCATTTCTCAAAAAAATATAAAGAAAGTTTCTCAGTAGAACCAAAACAGTTGCATAATGTGCCTTATTGTAAGAGGGTTTTAGTCCTTGCCTGGAGTCTCTAGAGTAATGTGAAATATGTCATATGCTACGTTTGTGGGGAAAGATGTGAAGGGTAAAACCATATCGAGTGACACAATTATTTCGCCAGGTTCATTTCCATGCACACCCGAAATATGAAGCTGATTCAGCAGTCTTTCACTTGAATTTGTGTAAGACCGACGTACAAGCTAATAATTTAGGTAGTTTGTATTTGGGACTCTCCCTCAAAGTCATTATTGACCTCAAAGGATGTCCGATCCCTGGGAATTAGGCGGCAGCAGAATCTTGTTGGAATTCACTGATTGTCTTTCCGTTTCGGAGGTAGCATTTCCACTTGTCAGTTGATGTAGAGGTATGCGTGTCTCCGCCAAGTTTTATTATCCGTGTCACCTTTGTGGGCTCGTAGGAACGCTGTTTTCGGAGGTTTCTTTCACATATACATGATAGATGGTTATGCCGTACTCCCAACATAAGTGCCGGCTAAAAGTCCAGACACACGTTTTGTTGATGTTTCTTCTGTTGCACGTTCATTGACATTTCAGCTTTGACTCTCAAAAGTTATGTTCCGGACACTTGACTTCATGTCTTGCACTAAATAATTTCTGAAACTATTGTCTTAATGTAAATATGCATATGTAATATGCTGGACTGAGGTTATTTTTGACCCAACTGGCAGGTCAGTAACTTTCTGACGAACAGAATGCTTGGGTTCTTCAAATAACTCTATCCTACAGAATGTGGCCTCAGGGTTGGCTGCAATGTCTCATGAATTAGCATCTCGCGTGTTGGAAAAGATTCGAAGCCAAGTTCTTAATAACTGCCCGTCTTTATGGAGGTTTGTAAACTAAGGGCCTCAAAACGTTCATAACTTTATTTCCATTTATAAGCCCCTTTGGTTTCTGTTCTTTACCGGGACAAATATAGGCTCGCCTGGTGGAATATAAACAATCGCCGTGACGCGTACTTTCTTAGTGATTCGTTGAACAGATCATGAAGCCATAAAAGTACACTACGATGCTCGGTCGTTTCGTGGAAATATTGTTGTTCCTAGCAAAATTGCTCCAGCGCAGTAGAAAGGAATACTAAATCTGCGGGCGTAAAGTGTGGGACTAAGACAAGAATCCAAATGCTGAAAAGGGGTCTTAATCTTAACAAGGAATATGGCGGCGGCGGCATTTGGTCAGCATCATGAAGTCTTAAACAGGACAGGGGAAAATATGACAGGATATTAATCGATACGAAGTAGAATCCATTGTCTATTCAACCGCCCCCGACACCCCTCTGCCCAGCCTGCCTCAGATACAACCTAGTTTCTGTTACCTCTGATTCCTTTTCCTCTTTCCATGATTATCTTAATCAGTGGCCCAACCAGCGCAGTCGGCGAGCCCCGCTGGTACCAAATAAGTGAACGTAGGAGAACTTGCAAGGAAGCTCAGTTACTATAGAGCATACTTGCGTAACATCTATCCCGTTCATTATGTCCACACTCAACGTATACTGATAGCATGACAATGCGCAGATGACCAGCGAAGAATACAGTAGGTGTGGCGGACTGAGTTGTCAAAATCGATTGCATAATTAAATTGTCTCATTTCCCGAAGCACAGTAGGCGGGCTAACTCATGAAATGTCAACCGAAATTCCGAAATGAGTTTTCGTTTCGAAAAGATTAATTATGTAGGGTTGTAGAACTAATCATCATGCAGCATAATTTTATAATAATTCAGTTGCCCCAGGATGCCGGCTTTCGAATGGACTTCCTTCCGGCTGCATGCAAAAAATACACTCTGTAAAAAATGACTACTTGTGTAACATGCATGTTTCTCATTGCAATTCGATGCCCCTAAAAGTCCAACCATATTACATGAAAAACACGCATAAAATTATTCATTCTTTTGCTCATTCGGTAGAAGCTTACGTCTTCTTCTAATTTTATACTCGAAGGAAGGATACAAGCCTCATTGGTAAATGCAGGGATATGATGATTTATGAACGGCCATTTGACGGTATTTAAAAGGTTCACAATTAGAAACGTTTTTGAAACCGAATTGTATCCTTCCTTCGAGTATTGAATTAGAAGAAGACGTAAGTTTCTACCAAATGAGCAAAAGAATGAATAACTTTATGCGTGTTTTCCATGAAATATGGTTTGACTTTTAGGGACATCGAATTGCAATGAGAAACATGCATGTTACACAAGTAGTCATTTTTTACAGAGTGTATTTTTTGCATGCAGCCGGAAGGAAGTTCATTCGAAAGCCGACATCCTGGGGCAACTGAATTATTATAAAATTATGCTGCATGATGAATAGTTTTACCACTCTACTTAATTAATCTTTTCGAAACGAAAACTCATTTCGGAATTTCGATTGACATTTCATGAGTTAGCCCGCCTACTGTACGGACATTCTAGATAATATAGTCGAGCAGCTTCCATCTACGCTTGTAGCACATGACCTCTCCCGAAATCGTCATCGATTTTTGTGTTGCTTCAAGCGTTACTTTCTAGGTACACAGATTTATGCATAACCGTGAGGCGAGTTGTTTTGGCACTTTCTAGGAATTCGTTATATTCCTCAGTTGGCGTCGGTTAGTACGTGGCCCCTCTCTTATCCGCGTTAGGTTATACTTACTCGGTTGTTGTTGTTGTGTGAGCACATTCGGTGACTGAATGTGCAGTTACAGTGTGGGAAGGATGTGTGGATGTGACGGGGACTCCAGTTAACGGTTTCCCAATGAAATTACAGGTGTTCAACCGGGTCAATATCAAACTTCTATGTGCGGCTACGGTCGCAACATATTGCTACTATATCCGCACTATTGATGGTTATCTCCCTTGTTCCGATTTCGGTGGGCAAAAGACGTCCGATGGGGGCGAACGTGAGTGAAATTTAATGTTACAGCGAGGGCACATGGAAGGGGTGTCCTCAGTGATGATACTGATGGTGGTGGTGGTGTTTGCGGCTTTTTGGTGCGTGCGAGGCGGGTTTGTGATGTTGAATTGCGATGAATCCGCACGTATGGCCTCTACAGCGGGCTGCACAGCAGATGAGCTAGACCAAATCGCGGGTCACAGGCAGAAACTGTTGTAAAGCCGTATAACTACTTCCGTACATGCGTATGGCACGTCATAGACGTAGGTCTTCATGCCGTGCCAGCCACTGCGCCCACCCCCATCACCCATTGGTTGACAGGCTCAGACAGTCGATTGGTGCACGGCAGACGAGAGAGCGAGTGAGGCTGAGGACTCCACTCTCACGACATATCAGCGCATTCCTCGGTACAATAAATATGAAGCGCTTGTATCTACAACGACGCGCAAAAGAGCCTTGGTTCGGAAGGTTTCCAACGAACGAGATAACCCGGTCTTTCTCGGAACTGAGAGTCAGGCTGTAATAGCTCCCTGTTAGTGTTGCCTTCAAGCCATTCTCACTCATGCGAGATCCGAAAAGATGTTACTGCATCCTGGTTCATCTGTAGTGAGGACAAGGTCGCGTGTGTCAGGCGTAAACGGGCTGTTTTAAATTGTTGGCCACCGCATCCGCACCCGCCTCCGGTCGTCTTGACATTGTCTCGCCATCGTAGTCAGGCGGGTGGTGGCGGGGAGAGAGAGAAGAGGCGGTGTCTACTGCAAAAATCTGCCCAATTATGAACTAAGTCATGCGAAAGTCATAGGCGCTATGACCACTCTGTTAGGCACACGGTGGTCGTGGTCTTCAAACTGTGATTCTCGCCAGCGATGACAGAAATAGCCAAGGAGGACAGATTTTTATGAAACGTCCCAGCAGCAATGACTCCTTCCATTAAAAAAAACACGAATTGATGCCATTCTCCAAAGTTTCCCAATTTTATATGCAGTTTATTTTAACTTGTGTCCTTTCGTCACTGAGATCACTGGGACTTCAGATGTTCCAACACATATCACGACGAAAAAAGAGGAGGCGTTCACCTGGTGAGGTTACGTTTCGAGTAGTGATTCCGCCTATCCATCTTCAGAGACTGGGGAGTCTTGCGCACAGCTCTCATTAAATGGCACATTTTTCTTGATGCGCAGGTCGCCAATGTCGACTCCGGGGCTGAAGCTGATCCCTTTTTCACCATGACCTGTTTCGTCCCCCCCCCCCGCCCTCGTTGACTGCGGCGATAATTGGCGGTCTCAATTGTCGCACGCCGTCAATGTCTCCTTTTACGGAGGCTAATAAAAGTGGATAGGAAAGGAGCCAGATTGATGTGACGGTCGAGCGAGCTGCCGGTGGACATCTAGGCTTCTTGCGCCTGCTTTGACCTACGATCATCTCCTCGGCGTATAACCTTAAGTTGAAGAGGCGTCCCATCCGCGTGGGTTGCTACCTCCGACTTTGGGCGGCCAACTGATGGTTATGCACTCACGTTTGCAGCTGTTGGTCGGTTCGTACAACGTAATTTCACACCCTGCAACCGCACAGAAGTCAATAGACAACGACCGACCTCTCTTGCTCAGGGATAGAGCAGATGAAATCACTACTCGAGAAGTCAGGCTTCAAACAAACCCCTCTCAGTGGATGCCTCTTCTTCTTCTTCTGGCATGTCATTGGGAATCGTATTTTCACTGTCACTTCTTAAGTCATATGAAGGTATTTTATGACGCGTTTGACAAATAAGAATAAGCCCACCTTCGAAATGTTTAGGTAAAGTGGTAACAATCGGGAAATGACACCCAAAAAAATCCGTTACCGATAAGAATGTGCCGGAGGACTGCATGAGTGTTCGTCCACAGGCTGATGAAAGGAATACATAAATGAGTGCAAGTCCAAGTGAACCCTGAAAAAGCCATATCCATTTGACAGCTTTCAAAGCAAATCTTCATCAGCAAAAAGTACATTGTTTAATAAAATGTAGTAGCCCGATTAGGTATACGTGCATTTAATTGGAGAAAAAATGTATAGCCCTATGCCACATTAAAAGAGGATAATTTCTGCTTTAAAGCACTTGCCCTAATTTCCACAGGGATTGGTGGTGGCTCATGAGATTCCGAGTGGGTCTAAATAAGTTTGCATGTTCGGATCCCCGTTCTGTGAATTAATACGCCTCTTTGAAGCTCCCTCAAATCAAAATCAGTGTCGGAGAAACTACCAGGTTATTCTAAATAAAGCGAGCCCTTTACTGCGGTGAACCAAGAGTGCACGCTGGTAAGGCCTTCCACTGACACATAGATAATAAAGTTCCAAAAATATGCTTTGTTGAATTTCCGTTGTTACAGGAGGCATCTGCGTGGGATTTATTTAGGCAGGGGATCCCCACTGTTTCAAGGTGTGTATATCGGTCTTTTAGCGTTGCGATTGCGATTTTATCAGAAGGTGGTGTTAGAACTTTCAGAAGAATCTTTGGAACACGCATTTTCAGATTCGCAGATATGAGCATTGTACGATTATTTTCCTGGAACTGGCAGCCTACACCTTAAAAGCTCATCTAAGATTTAAGGTAATATCGAGTAATGGTGTCCCAAGAACTCTATTATGGGTTCGCATCCTGATTTCTGTTATTATCGCCTTAAAATAAGCTTGCTTTTGAAAGTCCACAAGTGTTTGATTTGGCTCACCGAAAAGGGTGGATTCGAAGAATCGGTAACTAGTCCTGGAGTGAGATAAGCAAAACCGACAGACATCATTATCTCGAGTGAATATTCAGTTTCCACAATTATAAATACAAAATTAGCCGGAGTATTTCTAATTAATAGGTGTTTTGACCGACTTCGAATCACTTCTTCTGACCCAGGTGTGAAAAAACTCGTCGATCTATTAATTACGTGAGTCTGGTAATGGTCTAGTGGATTATAGATGGGTTACATAGGAAATCCTGTTTGGGCAGTCAGCTTGCTGCATCAGATTTGGTGGATTCCAGACGTCGCAGTAGGCTGTTCAGGTAACTGGACCCCGACGTGATTAAACTCACGGCTCCCTGTGGGGCCTCGTAGCTCAGGTGGCTATGGCGTTGGCTCTACTCAAGCCTTACCCTTGCCGTCGTGGGTTTGAATCCCACCGATCTCGCCGTTTTTCACAGATAAGTCGAAATAAATTGCTTCCAATTGGCAAAAATTGTTTTTTTTTTCTCATCCTTCAATGGCAACCAAAAAGGTTTTTGGTAAACTTTTCACAAACAGAAAATATCTCTCCCCACCGTAAGTCCTGTGAAACTGTAGGGTATCAGTCCACACCACAACGATTTGCTGCTCCCCGGTTCGGAGCCTCTGTCTGTTTACAAACATTCAGAACGCGACGCAGCCTCTGTGGCGTTATTAGCATCTGCCAGAGATGGCGTCGTCGTCGTAGTAGTATAGTAAGCTGGCTCCCAAGGTACATCGCGAGTGTAACTTTTGACCGTGGGCACACGTATGCACGTTGTTCAGAGGAGCCGCATCCGCTGACCGGCGTGTGTACATTCATCGGTCCGCGGCGCCAGCTAGTCAAAGCCGTAAATAAACAGAGGGGTACGTATGCGGCCGCTGTATGTGTGTACACCACAAGTGCGCCCTGGGGTAGTGGTCTGGCGCCTTGCAGCCCACGCCGTTTGATGCCCTTTACTGACCCGCAGTTACTCCCTAATCTTTTGCACGTTCAGCGCAACCCGAGGGCCTCCGGTGCGGCAAGCAAGCAACCAAAAAACCGATGATAGGACGTGAACAAGGATTTATGCATTTGGTTGATCTCTTCTTCTTCTTCCACGAAAGATTGGAGAAGACGAATGACAACGGCTGCCTCGGTGAACACAGAAATGCTGAGTTTGCATGCAAGGAGGCACTAGGAAGACGGGATCGATGACGTGAATTTGGAGAGACAGTTGGAAAGAAGAAGGTGCGATCGTTTGAACAAGAGGTTTATTCCCCTGACGTTTCGGGTCCACATTCGAATCCATCATCAGAAACAGAGTCATATAAAGGTAATGCTCTATATTGTTATACCTCCCAGTCGTCTCGTGGAACAGAAGACGGACAGGATGGCAGAGAACAGCTTTACTGCGACAATCCCTGTATGTACACCAACTCTCAATCCTTCTGTCCATGATATACTACTTAAGGGTCTTGTCCTTACCTGATCCCGTGTTTACAGTGGGTGAACCCTGAGTGCCCGCGTGGGCAGATCCTCCCGCGTTGTCGACCCCTGAGGGTCACTCATAGTCCGGCGGCACTCTAACAACTGGATCACGCACAGGCTTGGCAGGCGGAACTGACCTGCAGTTTGGCGGTTCCCTGTCGCGCATAACAGCCGGACGACGAGAATGGGGCTTCCCGTTCAGGACCAACCGTCCAGTTCGACCGTCGGTTTCGATAGTGTTCGCTGTGTGCTCCGCAGGAGGATGAGAGCAGGGGCGGTGACTTACAAGTAAGTCAGTTTAAAGTGATAGTAGACTTGTGAGGCTTCTACCACACCCTTTCCTCCTCCTTCCCCCCCCTACATCCGGTGCCAAGACAGAGTCAAGAAGACCGGACGTGAGAGAGGGCGCAGGTGGCTGGCATAGAGTAAACCCGCACCTTGGTATATCACCACACCCCCTGGTCAAAAACAAACGACAGCAAATATGGGGGCGGCTCGGATTCCGATTGGCGCGGTGTGAGCCTGCAACTGGCTATGCCGCCACACCCCGAATGTTGGCATTTGTTATGGGTGCGCAATCCCGATTACGCCAGCTGCACTTCTATCTAACCCCTGTGTTGGTCCAGTGCATCTACAGCGTGGCCCGTTTTGGGGACACTGGAAAGAACTGCAGAATTCGGCGTGTGATCTACACTACTGGGACGTAAATGCTCCTTTAAGTCGAAAAAACGGGCAGCAGTGCTATGTCGAGCCTTTTTTGACGTCAGTTTCCTTGACTCAGATTCAGACACATCCAATGACTAACTACAAAGCGTCTTGTACAAAAGGTTGAGCCGACGCGTCTGAAGTCAGCATACGGAAAAAAGAAGTCGGGCAGATTCCGTCGACATTTCATACCTTACACCGACATATACTGCCTTAAGAGAAACATAATATTTTGTGGATATGGGCTTTCCGTGGAAATAGTTCAGGCGGAGGATCTTGCGTTGAAAAATTTCAGTCATGTTGCTCAGAGACGCCGCCAACTCTGTGTACTCTTCGGAGTGCCTTTGGTAAACTTTGGAGGAACCGGCCGCAATTGGACTACGACATAGTCGTCAGGGAACTCGGTTACAAAACAGGATCATCAGGAAGGACATCCAAAGCATGCAAGATTATTAGTTAGACGAGAAGCCGCCGTATAGTTGGAGCGTGAGCGCCGCAAGTGGATCAACGAATCCACTTTCGTGTCGATCATTCTTCAGATTCAGGGGTAAGCGAGCTCCAACATGCTGGTTGGACACGAGAGTGAGGGACTCGGAGTCATCCACATAGACGTGCGGAGTCATCCACATAGACGTGCGGGGCACCGTCCCTGCCACCACCCTGCTGTGGAGGACACGATGGATATCGTTAACAATGATGGTCAAACTGTTGGTAGCAGGGAGTATAACAACATGCCTGTTGACGGTGGTGCCAGGCGTCCTGGCCTCCAGTAATTTCCGGCCCGTCTTAATGTTGGCTCATGCCATTATCCGCGTGCTAGTGAAGTTGAAGTCGTGGCTTTCCGCCAGGGTGCGAGTAGCCATCTGAGACAATGGGTTACCTCTCCGAAATACCTGTTGTGCTCCATTATTCGTTAGATGGGTTGCCGCCCGGTCTGGTGTAGTTTCCCGTACTCGTCCCCATGGTTCACTGCAATTCGTTTTCGCCCCTTAGAAGAGTGCTCTAACACAGTCGCATTTGTGCGCCACCGGGTGGTTACCGTGGTATTTTGGAATCCGAGTTATGTTATTCGCTTTTCTACACACCTTGATACTAAGTTTTCCATTGGGTTTGCGTGTGGCGAGGATAGCAAGTAAAGGCAACTCTTTGGCATTTTCTTCTTCGTTTGTGACTTGAATCTCGGGGAAGATGCCGTTAAGTAGTTCTTGAAAGTCTGTTAGTCTGCTCCTTTTAACTATAACGAACGTGTCTTCCACGTATCTGCGCCAAAAAGCAGTTTCGTAGTGACTGAAAGCGACTTTCTTCCAGTTATAGTAAGACCAGTTCTACAACTAGGTTGGATATTGAGTAATCCCTCGGCGTCGTTCTGATTTGCTCATATGTTTTGCTGTTGAGGGTGAAACAGATTCGTTGGTAGAAATCAAAGAACTGCAGTACATGATCGATTCTTAGAGGTCTCCTCGTTTCATCATAGTTCCCTTCGTGCCGTTTGCGTTGAACGTTGTGTGCCAAGTCCGGTAGGATAGATGTGAACAATGAAATCATGTTGAAGGAAACCACAATTTTTTCATGTCGGATATTATTTTCCTCATGTCGGCCAGGAATTTGGAGGCCAAATTAATGAACATCTTCGAGCTCTGTCGGAGAATGTTCAGTTATGGGCCATCCCTTTGGGGAGGTTGTAAGTGGGGCTACCTCTCAAGGCAATTATTAGCCGATGGGGAACGTCGAGCTTGTGGATTTTTGGGTAATTCTCATCAGTGCCGTATCCACTAGTTTTGTCTGTCTCCATTCCTCTAGCGATAGCACATTGTTGCTCTTGTGTCTACTTAGGAGTTCGGTCGATCATCGATTTGGCCTGTGAAACAGACGGGAATTTGTAAAACCGTTAGCCGTCAAGGTGGACTTGTGCCTGCCTGTTGTAATCGACGCCGTTTATCACGACGGTTGTTCTTCCTTTGTCGGCCGGCAACACCATTACATCCTTGTCCAATTTTAACTCGTCCATTGCTTCTAGTTCCGCGGAAGTATTTCCCTTGGATCTATTCGTCATTAGTAGGGAGGTGACCTTCTGGCGCACGGTGTGCCTAGCCTCGGCGGTTGCGTCGGTTGGCTTCAGGTGTCCACATTAAGAAAATACTCAAATTTATGGCTAGGGTTATGTTCGGGGTTAAGATTAAGCTAAGGACTAGGGTCAGGGAAAGGGCTAGGGTTGAGGCTTGGGTTAAGGTCGGGGTTAGGTTAGTGTCTGCCTGCCGCATATCCTCTTATCCAATGCGTTCATCCTTAGACAATAATCTTGGATTGTCTGCTTTCCGTCCGTTTACACGCCCCTAATTCACATATTTCAAACCTTGTTGGAGTAATAAAACAAACATATGGTAGAAATGCGATTTTCTCAACGCCTCCCATAGCTTCTATTAATTTCCGCATCCATCTGTCCTACTGATAAAACCAAGAACAATGTCCTTCCCTCACTACAGGGGTCCCTGTACTTTATTGTCTCAGTGGGTTTGCATATTCAGTTCTCGCCAATATGTCCATTTAGTGCAATCATTCTCTACTTTTGGTCATTATACCCCCACGTGTGCCCAACCACTTACCGACCCCACCCCGAGCCAAGATGTTGCTGCAACTAATTCCACTGGCTGATCTGGAGCCTACCTCACCCTGGCCGACGCTCCGGCTGAGGGAGGTTTGTGAACCAAGAGCAGTAGGTTTAAAAAAAGGGGGCACAATGCCTGTCGCCCCCTCAGTCTGTGCACATTTTCGCGAGTGCGCGGCCCCCTGGTGGCACCCGATCCACGTGCCCAGGCTTGGCAAAAACAAGGCCACACAGCCCAAGAACAAATCGACGTAGCTTCTGTGTGTGCGTGCGTGCGTGCGGCGAGCGCGCGCGAGAGTCCGGGTGCGGACTTCGGTATTTTTGTTTGTTTTTAAGAGACCAACTGATGTTCCGTTGATTAACGACGTCTTGGTGGTAGCCGTGGTAGGGGATGCTAATTCTGACCGATAAGCATGATACATGTACGAAAAAGAAAGGTACGCATAGCAGCGTAAAACACTGGCGGTAGATAGGGGGGTGTGGTGAGAGAGGTCTACTTGAGGTTGGGGGGGGGGATTGGGGGTGGGATGAGGAGCGGCCTAGAGGCAAAAACAAACACCAAAGTTTGGACCTGCAGTTGCCCTATCGGGGCGTTAGGAGTGACGCTGACGCAAACCAGAGGATATTGGAGAGGCAGGAGTCACCAACACCGCCCCGTTCAACCAAAACCGGTACCTAAGATGTCAGTTGTCTTCGTAACAACGTTCGCCTTTATCTAAGAATCTTCGTAGTACGGAGGCGGTCCCGAAGTCTTCGTACAGTTCGGGCATGAGAATTACGTCTTAAATCCACTTCTCGTAGTCGTATTAGGCTAATTGGTAAGATGTCGTTTGGTGGCCCCACCTGATGGACATAGTATAATTGGGGTTGGGGTTAGGGTTAGGAGCTCGTGTTAGGGGCTAGGAGTAGATGTTAGGATTAGGGTTTGGGTTAGAGGTTAAGGCAACTATTTCGCAACCACCCAAAGTGCAACTGCGCATTCCCAATAGCTTTTCTTTTGCACACATCTACTTGAACTCGTCGCCTGAGCGTTTTCCGACCCCGGCTATAAGAACCCCTATTACAACCGCTACCGTATAACAGGTAGCTGGGGTTTCTTGACGTCAGGTGGGGCTACATAACCACATCTGACCGGCTAATTCCTTCCCTGGTCCACAGTGTTATTTATCTATTTGTCTGTCTTTCACCATCTCTAAACATTTGCCGTTTCGTTCCAATCCCCTTGAGCCCCACTGACCGTCATTTGTGACCCGCAAACCCACGCAACATTTACTTTCCAAAGGAAGTGTCAATTCAAGAGTTTTCTGTACATGTAAGAGCCATTGGTGACCAAATAAGGCTTTGCAACCGCTTGTTGTTTCTCGCTGCTGCGGCTATGTGTATAAAATATCAATTAGCTCAGAGGGCTACCGACGAAGCAAGGAAGACTGTACACGCCGTTGTTGGTTTACATGACGCCGCCGGTCAGTCATACTCAAACCTCAAATCCGGATGATCGGGATTCGAATCTGGGTCCTCTGGCTGCTGAAAAGTGCTTTAAAGCTTCTACGTTCTCATCGACCCGTCGGTTGCAGTCGCGGTTAGTAGTTCAAGTGGAACACAGGTAAATGGATTTACGCAAACTCCCGGACCCGAACAACAGGTCCTCCCAACCTTTCGACTGAGTGTGGCAGGTCGACGACAGCAGGTGTGCTGGTACAATTACAGGTTATTGATTGGTCTTCATTGGGTGACCGCCAGCGAGGTTCTAGCCTGGATTTCCACGGAAAAATTGATGGCTCATGCTTCATCCTGCAAGCACTATAAATCATGAACTCCGCTTAAATGTGAAAAAGTGGCGAATCTTCTTTCCTGATTGTAAACTGCTGTTGATATTATTATTTTTGCGAGGAACCGACCTTGTGATCGGGGTTGTTTGAGTGAGAGTCGAGCGAGTGGAACATGGATGCCTGTCGTTGGAAATTTAAAGGTCCAGGTGTTGAACCGTACTCCGACTAAGCACACCTAATTCATTCAGGCTACGAAAACGAAATAAGTAGCAAAAATACGTTCACTGATTGCGGGGAATACGATAACAGACCAGTCTTGCCGTGACAAGTCTGTCGACGGAACCCCTAAACCTATGGGTGGTGTGATGGAGACGTCCATCTTCGAGTCCAGGAGCTTCAGAAAAACAGCTCTTGGATGGAAGAGCAAATATGATGCGGGTTTCGCTGGTCCATTTGCTGGAGAAGTTTGGTTTTGCAACCCCATTTCATTGATATCATATGGTTAGCTTGATAAAACATTTTCAGTTAACATACCTAATTTAGCCACCCGCCGGATCAGGAAGGGAAAGAGAGTACAAGCAGAGCTCGAAGAACGCGCAAAGAAGCGCGTGAAGGTGGCGTGTCCACACCCTCCCTCTCCCCCCGACACAGCCATTCGCTGGTTTAGCCATTCGCTGGTTTGTAATGTGGAACCAATGGAGTTCCCATCCATCTGGACAATTCCATTAGCAAACCCACTTATCCACTCGCTGAATTAATATAATGAAGAAGGCGCAAGTGGGGCTCGAAGCGCGCGCGGGGAATCGCGTGTAAACCGATACCTGGTGTAAACGCAGATGGTGTATAAACACTGCTCCCCCCGTGGCACAGTCAGTCGCTGGATTAAAATGGTAAGGAGGGTGCTAACATGTGATATTTGTAAAGTCAGCGTACTCGCGTTTGCTAAAATTGTGTAGGGGAACTGATCATATCGTATCAATAAAATGAGGCTGCAAAATCAAACCTCGCCGGTTTGTTATCTGTCTTTTAATGTTTTTAGCGCATTCCGATAGCAAGAGTACATGTACACAGCGTGGGGGTAGAGTATAAAGGCAGAATATTCGTTACCGGTGAGTTTGTCAACCCCTTTAAGATTTAACTTTTGAAAAATATGCCTATAGTCTGATAACAGTTCGACCATCGCAAGCGACAACGTCCAACCCGTGCACCACGGATTGGGTGCAGCACCGAGAATCAGACTTTTGCTGCATCTATTTCTGCGCCCACTTTGCTCCTATGGCAAGACAGTCCCACGACGACCGGAGATGGACGCGGGTGCACTGACAGGCAAGGCTAAACAACCAGTATACGCGTGCCACGTCAGTTCGACCGCCGTACCCGACGATGTCCACCATGTGCTCCACAACAAGTTGGAGCAGGCACGGTGACTTGCTCGTGGGAGTAAACCTGCGCAGCATCTACCGCACTCTCTTCTCCTCCCACCCGGGTCCGGTGTCACGAGCAAGCCAAGAAGACCAGAGGTGGGAGAGGCCCCAGGTGGCTGGCATGGCGAAAGCCCGCATCTAGGCGTACGACCACACTCTCCGGTTTACAACAAGCATTTGGCCAGGATTTCAACCAACAACAACAAAGGGGGACGGAAGAGATCTCAATTACTGTGGCGTGAGCCAACAACTGGCCTGCCCCAATGCTGGAATTTGTTATGGTACGCATTCTGACAACGCCTGCCGGAATCCAATATGGCTCCCGTGTCGGTCCAGCGCATCTCTCGCGTGCCACACACCACCTGACACACACATACATGCAACACGTTGCTGCGAGGGCGATTCTGATCTAACACTAGTGAGAGTACCATAAAGGCCATGCTTAGATGGGACTCCTGCAGCCTAACTCTCCCTCCTCCAGTCACTCCACTATGCTCACCATGAGCTATCTCATAGGTTAGTAACACTCCAAGCCATGACTGACAGCTGGCCACTGTATATCCAGACGCATTCTGGCACCAAAAACTCACGTAGATATGGAATAATTCTTTGAGCACGCGCCGCAGTCATCTGTCGGCCATCGTTCCAGGTAACTGTAGCTCAGAGTTCGGCATAGAATAAATTCCCAATCGTGACGTGCTCTGTCTTCTGCTAATCGATATCTAGTCGGGCGCTTGTGGTCCTTAGGACACAAAATACTGTATGGTTTAAAAATGTGAGTACTTCTCTTTGTACACGAAACAAGAGGTACCTAGTAGTCAAGAATGCAGGGGAATTTCCGATCCCCGACATCGTCTGCAGCAAAGAAAAGGGCGGATGACCAACCACGAGAACTGTTTTTCAGCTGGGCTGAACATGGGTACTTTGAGCAAGAGTTCGTCTTCTGAGACGCCAGCAGATACAACACAGGTCGCAGTTATAGAGCAATTCAGCCAGTAGACCTTCATTGTTGGAAGTCCCCAGATGACTGTGCAGAGCTCTTCATGTCGTGGGACGTATGTATTTTATTTTGGGCACTTCTTTAATAGCGTAGTGCTTTCCATTGAGTACGGTATCTGTGGGAGACTTAGTAAGTAGGATAAAAGTTTTCACGACTTTTTTCTCCGAGCAGCCTGTGTCTAGATCCTAAGCTGGTATGCATGAAAAATGAAAAGAAACGTGAATTTCCACAAAATTAATCACAGATAGACAAGAACTGTATGTACTTAAGACGACAGTTCGCATTATCAGCAGCGCAAAATTGCATGAAAGTCAGCAGAACTGCAAAAAAGGAGATATGGGAAATTATATATTATTTAAAAAGAACTCCTGACTTTATTTTCAAAGTAATAAGCTTTTTTGACTTAGGCCCCCCAACTTTAAATGTGTTAGTAAACTCCTTTAGAATAGCCACCAAGAAACGGTAAGCTCAGCGGTATGTCAAGGAAGGAAACCCCAAAGTGCACCTAATAATTATTTATAAAGTCGGAGATCATCAGAAAATAAGACAGGAGGAATAACAAAAAATAATGTGAATTCATAGTTAGGCGCGGAAGGACAGCCTATGATGAAGATAACGATCCTAGAGCAAGGACTGGTTGGGCCCATTATAGTCATTTATAATAATATTAATTATAATGGCGTAACTACATCATTCAAAAAATGGAACAGCTCCTAAAAATACCCCTATTTCATATAGTTGACCTTTCAGTTGAAAGCTGTTGACCCAATTCGGATTCCATTCTCAAAAATACTCCGAGAAACTTGGTTTGATGCCGTTTTATATCTTTTTTGTTGTCGGCAATGCACGCCATCATTACGTCGCCATTTGCGATGGTTACATATTGAAATTTAAGGAAGTGTGGCGGCCTCATGGAGCCCCGCTGTCAGGTCTGGTGGATAGACACTGCGGTCTTGTAATTTGGAACACCTTTATTCCCTGCGTGTATTTTTGGTCATTTTGCGATAAACCAGACCATGTGCTAACCGTTTTTTCCCAAAACATTGTTTTATATTTAAACATAACTTACTAACTTAAGTAACAATTTCTTTGGGGCAAAATAATTCCGTTTATAATACTTGACCTTCCTGCACTGGAAACGGGACCGGCAAGTCACAGTAGCTGGCAAGACGCGAAGTGGAGGCGAATAAGGAAATGGCGGTTGTTACTGATCGTCATTGTGTATCATTTTATACCACGAACGGGCGTAGGGATGTCCACTCAGGGGGAAACCGTGCAGATGTGGTAGGCCGTATCATTTATCTCGTGCAGGTGGTGGTTACTCCACACGGCCCTTAACTGGAACCAAACTCTCATCTGTGACTTCCCGAAGCTAGGCTCTGTGTAGCGACCACGCTCCGACAACCGCCTTTACCAGCGGGCTAAACCAGATGAGGGCATCCAGTGTTGTGAGTGGCCCCACGCCCAGTAATTCTGCTTTCCCTTCTTGCTCCTCCTTCTCTCTTCCACTACCAAAAGTCCTGTGGAGAGGCGGCAGGGGCTAACTTGAACCACTTTCTACTAAACAAAGCCGTGACACACATGGGAGCTTGGAAGCCGTCTACGATGTTCCAACAGCCCTGTTAGGGGATAACGCTGTTTTCCCACCTCGCGGAGGAGGGATCCCTAAACAAACGCGGGGAAATCAGGTCATCTCGAATTTTACCGTGGGTCATGAATGAAGAACTCACGATCGAGACAACAAGACCAACAAGAGTAACCCTCGTCCCCATCCCCCCTCCTCACCCCACAGGAAACTAGTGGCTCTGCTGACTTTGACTGTCTGGAATGTTCGTTCGCGAGGCAGCCGGCCAGAAAGGAAGTTGAAGTTAATGACTCGAGAATTGGTGCGCCTCAAGATGGACACCACCGCCCTCAGCGAGACCCGATTTTCCGAACAGGACCAACTGGAGGAGGTGGATGCCGGCTACACCTTCTTATGGAGTAGACGTCCAAACGCAGGGCGACGCAACACAGCCGTCGTCTTTTTCATCCGAAGAGACAGTGTGGAAGGACTGTTTCGTCTGCCCCAGGGCATTAACGACCGCCTCACTTTTCCGAGCCTACCCCCTCGGTGAGCTAACTTAACCACCGTACTCAACGTCTATGCTCCCCTAATGACCAGTTCTGGCCAGGTAGGGAGCGAGTTCTACGAAAACCTGCATGCCCTCCCGGTGCGCGTATTGAGGGCGGGCAAGCTGACTGTCATTGGCGACTTCAGTACCTGTGCAGGGACAGTCCATGCTGCCTAAAGGAGTGCTGGGTCAGCAAATATGGTCTTCTATTTCCGCGAACATGCGCCGAACATCGTCTCCTCCTCAGCAAGACCTTCCACCTTCTGACGCGGAGGAAGGCAAATTGGATGCAGCCTCGCTGGCGGCAATGGCTACGCTCTTGTCTGGAGGCGAGATCAATTGGACGTGCTGATGATTAAGGCGACCTGTGATGTCGACGGTTGGACGAGTCACTACCTCGTCCCCTCCGAGGTAGGGCTCAAAACTGCAGTTTCGCAGTCGACCAAGAGGTAAGGGAACACCAGGTAAATTGACTACTGTTCAGTTGAGTGTGTCTGCTCAACGCTTCAAATGCAGCGATCATTTGACCCAGCGCCTGGAAGATCTGCAGGTTCCGGACGACAACACTATCGTGGATACATAATGATGTCCACTGCGGAACGTCACCCACTCAACCACCCTGAATGTCCTCGGTCGCGTACGTTGTCAACACCAGGACTGGTTTGACGGCGACGACGTAGAAATCATCTAGCTGCTCCTTGGGGAGAATAGGCTGCGCAAGGCTTAAATAAACCACAGAACCGAAGCAAACAAGGCAGCCTTCATCAGATGTCGCCGCCTGGTGCAGCGACGGCTGGGAAAATTGCAAAATGTATGGATGGATCGCAAGGTTGAGAAAATAAAAGGATAAATTGACCTCATTGAAGAAGGAAATTTCTTCATGCCAATCAAGATGATCTACGACTCCACAGCTGAAACAACCGCGTCATTTCTCAAATCAGACGAATCAACAATTTTTAGGGAAAATCGCGGATCCCGAAGTTCTGGGCTGAACACTTCAGAAGCATCCTCAATCGGTCATACACAATCTCAGACATCACCATAAACAGACTCTCCAAGATAGAAACGAATGATGCCCTGGACCTCCCGCCCATCCTGCAAGAAATAATCAAGACTGTACAACAGACATCCAGCCAGAAACCAAGGTGATAAGACGCAATCCCGCCCGAGGTCTACAAGTACGGTGGCCCTCGGCTGATGGACTAGTTGAACTCGACCTCACAAAAAAGTAGCTACGAGAACAGGTTCCTCAAGACTTCAAAAATGCGACCATCATTAATGTATATAAGCACAAATTAAACCGACGACTCTGTCCTTATCACAGAGGAATCTCGCTGTTCGACATAATCGAGAAGATCTTCGCTCGCGACCTACTCAACCGTCTAGACAGACGCCTGGAGCAGGGCCCTATCTCAGAAAGTCAGTGTGGGTTTAGCAGAAGTCGAGGAAACACGGAAGTGGTCTTCGTAATTCACCAAATACAAAAGAACTGCCAAGAGGTAAGGGCCAAAATATACATCGCTTTTGTCTTTTTGGCCTTTATCACAGTCGACCTTGATGGATTCTGGGATATAAGACTGACATTTGGATGTCCTGGGCACTTTACATAAATGGTGTGCTAACTTCTCGATGGGATGATGGTTCACGTCATAGACAACAGTGCGATCCCTGGAGCGTTCATGGCGAAAGATGGAGTGAGAAGGACTGCCCAATCTATTCAGTATCATACTCCCCGTTTGCCGTGATGAGGGGCCGGAGAACACATCAAGTACCGAGCCGACGAAAAATTATTCAGTATTCGCGCCTGAAAGCGTCCTCAAGGGTATACATGATCAGTGTCCTAGACCTCTTGTTCGCGGGTAAATTCACGCTAAATAACAACTGCTCACGAAAAATGCGCTTATACATTCTCAACTTTCCATAACAGTAAACAGAAGACGAGGTGGAGAGCATACGTAAGGAGAACTTTTATCGATTTCTCTTATCGCTGACATGTTTTACTTCTACCCCATTACCATATAACTGTACTGGCCCGGTGAGAATTTATCAAAAGCTACGTATGATCGCCACCTCGTCTTCTGATTCTCAATTTTCCATAAATCCTGATGTATAAGTGATACGCGCTTGAAAATAATCGAAAAAGGGAGACCTTTTATGTGCCTGACCGCTTTGATTTTGCAACTGTTTTCTTCAGATTTATTACCGTTAAATAATGAAAGTGTTCGAGGGAAAATTATCTTGCCACTGGCAGTTATAGTAGGCACGAGATATGACTAATGAAGAAGGCGAGTAAGACAAAATATTCCCTTTCCCCTCTATACAAGTGATGTCCCGAGGGCGTGAAAATTGGGCATTGATGCGTTGCTGTATGGACACTAACCCCGTGTCTTGCTTGTCATACGTACTGGTTTCATGATCCACGGAAGTTAGAACTCACTTACCCGGATTTATATTCAGAAGTGCTTAGATAATAGCGCCAGGTGCCATAGTGAAGACGTAAACATGGCCCATTGCCGGTTTAGAAATGCCTACTTTTGGAGGTCTGTTACCATCGAAGCAGTGTTTATGGATTAAAGGCGAGGACTAATAACACAATGCTCATATTCACAATCCTTAAAGTCATTTCGAAGATGAAACTCTCGCATTCTATAGGCTACACCTTTAGCACATGGCGTCATCTTATGCACGGTACCAAAGATGGGTGAGGACGGTCACTGTTCCGTCCAACGCAGCCAAGACTTCTGGGAAGCAGTGAATTTTTTGTGGTCGTATGCATATGTTGTACGTCTGCTTATTGTGCCATCTTACTGCGCAACCTGCAGGACGCATTGGACGCTAAAATGTAGGCCTTACATGACGTTTTGGTGTACTGATCTATATAAGGACAACCAGTTTCGACATTCGTTTATATATAAAGGCCTTCTTATTTATTTATCCTTAACATCAAGCTGAATGACTAGTTGTGATCCGTCTATTGTTAGTTATGTAGCCCTTTGAAGAATTGTTGACACTCGAGAATAGCCTTTGGAACCAACTTACGCGATGATCTGCTTGCGAAGTCTTCGCTGTCCAACGATTGTTCACATTTCATTTATTTGTGGCAGCCTAAATTCTTCTTGCACAGGAACATTGAAGCGGTGTAAGCGGTGAAGTGTATAAGATAACTCGGCGGTAGCCCGAGATGCATTATACGTGAACTGCGAAAATGGGGTGGATGTGCCCGTTGCTGTGAAATCACCTACAGAAAGCCGAACACTGAGATGGTAAATGTCGGTCGTGCATTAGGAGGCCTAGTAGGTGCGTATACTGTTTATGCCCAGCTGAACTTGTAACGGCCCGAGGCAGTATTGTGTCCTTAACATTTCTAAACTAAAGGTGCTTCCTGTCACATCTACAGGAATTTGCAGCTCATTACTATCGCCACAAGGTATTTCGACTTAATTATTTCATGTGCCCCAGCGATATCGTTTGGAGGCACCGAACTATCTGTTGACCTTATTGCAGACGCCTTCCGCATGCCCACTAGGACTCCAATAAACTAAAAATTCGTGAAAATGAATATGTGGAAGGGGGTAGAAGGCGAACTGGGAATAAATGCAACTGAGATGTACCTACGGTTGCATACTGATCAAATAAAATCATTCAGAACCTCTGATGGGCATTTCGGCTTATATTTGCACGTGCAGGCTATCCTGCTTGTAGTCGTTCCCTCAATTCGAATATGTTTTTATTATTATTATTATTATTCAAGACCCGTGGGGGTCCTATCACAGCAGTTAAGAATAACTTTAACATTAACTGTAGAATTTTAGACGAGGTTTACAGAATTTTTAGAGCACTTAATTCATAGTCTTTGAATAAGTAGCACGTTAGGAAGAATGTTGAGTCAGCAGAAGTGGAAGGCCGTAGCACCTGAAGCGCTGCTTGGAGGATTGCATCAATGAGTTAAAAGAGCAATTCGCAGACGGGACACACATTTTGCGAACAATCATGAAGAAAAAGTTCATGTTCACAAGTTTTGTTTTCAGCGAGCCGGAAGGATCTTTCGTCCGGAACCTTAAGGTTCGCAGTGACCATTTTTAACGCGACAGGTAGGGGATGCCGTGAATCATAGGGCAGTAATTTAATCGCTATACGAGTACATAAGCCGGATGGTAGTCTCATATGTATATATATATATATATACATATAGGCAGAATAGCATTACCGACAAAGAAAAGGGAGACTGGAATGGCCATTTCTGGCTTATTAGCCGTCGTCAGCCAGCCATACCCAAGCCCGAAGTGTGGAACACCCGAGCCTCGAACTCGCGACCTGTTGGTTTAGAAGTCAACGCCTCTACTCACCGGGCCACGAGCCCGTTGCCTTGTCGGTTTTCGATCGGGCTTGGGTATGGCTGGCTGACGACGGCTAATAAGCCAGAAATGGCCATTCCAGTCTCCCTTGTCTTTGTCGGTAATGCTATTCTGCCTATATATCATGCGCCGCTGTGCGGCTGCTGGTTGGGCTCGAGTGAGAGCCCTTAAGGCACAACGGAACGAGTGAGTTCCGTATGAACGATCGGTGAGCGCCCCCTAACATTATATATACATATATATATATATATATATACGACGAGACGGAAAAAAGTGTGAAACGGACTCATCTCATTCAACCGCTGAAATTCTGCCTGAAGACGTTCTTTACCTTCGACGGGAGGGTGTACGAACAGACCAAGGGGACGCCGATGGGATCGCCGCTTTCAGGCTTCATAGCAGAAGCAGTTCTCCAAAAGGTAGAGACCAAAGTCTTCGAGACCTACAGGCCAAAATTTTGGGCTCGATATGTTGATGATACCTTTGTCATCATGAAGCGGGAAATGGTTCAACCCTTTCACAATGTCCTCAATTCGGTTTCGCCTGATATTCAATTCACAATGGAGGCCGAAAGCAACAACGAACTACCGTTCCTAGACGTACTGGTTCACCGGAACCCAAATGGACACCTGAAAACAACGGTGTATAGGAAGGCCGCCAATACGCGCCAAATCCTGAGCTACCACAGCAAGCACCCGTTGTCCCACAAACGCAGCTGTGTACGCACACTATACAAAAGGGCAGATACACACTGCAGCGAGCCAGACGACAAAAGGTCGGAACTACGCCACCTTCAGCGCCT
This sequence comes from Spirometra erinaceieuropaei, assembly GCA_902702965.1. Lineage (NCBI taxonomy): Eukaryota > Metazoa > Platyhelminthes > Cestoda > Diphyllobothriidea > Diphyllobothriidae > Spirometra > Spirometra erinaceieuropaei. The sequence goes on from CACRXP010000223.1 coordinate 631,449, forward strand.
CTTCATGGCGAACGGTTATCCTCGAAATTTTATAGAACGCAACAGGCAGCCTGTGCCAAGCCGAAGCCCAGTGACAGAACGACCAAAAGTCTGGCGAGCCCTTCCTTACATTGACGGCGTCTCTGAGGCGGTCTCCCGTCTCCTAAGGCCACTGGGAATCGGAATTGCCCATCGGCCAGAATCAACAATCCGGCATCTGGTAATGAGACCCAAAACCCCGCTGCCACCCGGTGAAACAACAAACGTGATTTATCGGATCCAATGCAGCTCCTGCGAGATAAACTATATTGGGGAGACCGGTAAACGACTCCAGACCCGTGTTAAAGAACACATGAGGGCCGTAAGGAGGATGGACCAGTTATCCCTGGTGGCAGAACACTGCGCAAACTCTGGACACACATTCGCTTTCCAGAGTGCCGAAATCCTGGGCCGAGGAAATGACCGCGTGACCAGGGAAACAATCGAGGCCTGGCACACCAGCACGAACTCCATCAACCGCTGTGTAGCGCTTCCCGAAGCCTACCAGGCCCTCCGGACGCAGCTCAGAGAACAGGCGAACAAACGCGGGTTACGAGGACAAAGGAACCCAATTACGGCCGGGTCCATGGGGGACGCAAACGCAGCTGCACTTCAACTTGGATCTGGCGATGGTGCGATCGCCACAACAGTCGCGACACCCACTTGTCCAGCCGGTGAGAAAACGGACGCTCGCAGTAACATAAGCGGACCCGACGAAGGTGCCAGCGTCACTGCCACTTATCCGGCAGGTGAGAACGTAGGCTGTCGCGGGGCCTTAAAGAAGATTGCCAGCCGAGTACGAGAACTAAGATCCACGGGGGACACAAACGCAGCTGCACTTCAACTTGGATCTGGCGAAGGCGCGATCGTCACAACAGTCGCGACACCCACTTGTCCGGCAGGTGAGAAAACGGACGGTCGCAGTAACAGAAACGGACCTGAAGAAGGTGCCAGTGTCACTGCCACTCATCCGGCAGGTGAGAACACAGGCCGTCACGAGGTCGCAAAGAAGATTGCCAGCCTAGGACGAGAAGTACGATCCATGCGAACACGTGCGATGACGGCTAGCGCCCGAATGCCGGCCCCCGACGAGAGGTAAACCCGTTGAAAGGAGACCATCACCACCTATAAATACTGTGAGGCGTGGTACAAAACTCACCTCCGACGATGAAATCTTGTTTGATTTTGAAACGTCAGGACAATACAACTATGGTTCCCGAGATCGTCTCTTCTTCTCATTTATGTCCGGGGACGCGCATCTTCGCTTCTATCA
>CACRXP010000223.1:646265-672115 GCA_902702965.1 Spirometra erinaceieuropaei
GGAAGTGGTGGTTCAGAATAATTGTCAGAGTTAGCTGGCGGCGGAGAGGAGGAGGGAGAGGCAGGCGGGGGAGGATGGTTGGTGAAGTTCGAGAGGCGCAGTTGGTTCGAAGATGTCCAACAAGTCCGATTCGAGCCCGGAATGTCCGTTGAAATCGAGGACACGTTGGAAGCGGTTGTGCGGCGGCGTTGCGTACTGGGCGAAGTTGTGATTTGCGGGCTTCGCTTTTCGCCTTGGCGGCGGCTATGCGATTGGCTTCGTAGATTGCAGCGACTGTCTTCACTGTCCTCTTCCAGGTCGGTCGATCGAGTGTGAGCTCTTCACAGTTGGTCGGGTTGATTTTCAGGCATTTTAGGGAGGACTTCAGGGTATCCTTGTAGCGGCGAATCTGGCCTCCTTGACGGCGAGAACCCGTCGCGACGTCTCCGTGGAAGAGTCGTTTGGGTAGTCGCTCGTCGTCCATGCGCACCAGGTGGCCGCTCCAGCGCAGCTGCATTTGTCTCAGTATGGAGTAGATGCTGAGATTCCCGTACGTTCTAGCACATCAGTGTCGGGGATGCGATTCTGCCAGTTCAGCCTCAGGATGCGACGAAGACAGCTGAGGTGGAAGTTATTCAGTCGGCGTGACTGCCTCGTGTACACCGTCCAAGTCTCCGCTCCGTAAAGTAGCGTCGGCAGGATGACGGCCTTGTACATCTTTAGCTTCGTGCTCAGTTGAAGACCGTGGCGATTCCAAACTGTGCTTTGGAGGCGACCGAAGGCTTGACTGGCTTTCGAGATCCTGTTGGCGACTTCGTCGTCGATCTTGGTGTTGCGGGAGAGGGTACTGCCCAGGTACGGGAAGTTCTCCACCACTTGCAGTTGAATTCCGTTCACGCTGATTTGCGGCGGCGCGTTGGGGGTTGTGGCTGAGTTGGGTGGCGGTTGCTGAATCACCACCGTCTTCTGCGTGTTAATAACCAGACCGAAGTTCTCGCAGGCTGCGGAGAATAGGTCCATGCTCCGTTGCATCTCCTCTTCCGAGGTGGTGTTCAGGGCGCAGTCGTCGGCAAAGAGGAGTTCGTGAACGGTGGTTGTGGATACGCGCGATTGGAAGTTCATGCGCCGTTGATTCAGGAGATGACCGTCCGTCCTGTAGGCGATGCGGATCCCGGGGCGTTCGTCGCGGTAGGCGTCCATCAGCATGGCAGAGAACATAAGACTGAAGAGGGTAGGCGCCAGCACACAGCCCTGCTTCACTCCGTTGGTCACTGCGAATGCCTCTGAGACAGCTCCGTTGTCCGTGACTCGCGCCATCATACCGTCGTGCAGCTGACGCACCATCTGAGTGAATCGCTACGGACAGCCGAATTTCTGCAGGATCTTCCACAGTCCTTCACGATTCACCGTGTCGAAGGCTTTCGTCAGGTCCACGAAGGTAGAGTACAGGTGGGTCCGCATCTCCTGACACTTCTCCTGAAGTTGGCGGGCGGCGAAGATCATATCCATGGTCCCACGATGACGACGGAAGCCGCATTGGCTTTCCGGCAGAAGGCCCTGTTCCAGATGGTTATTGAGGCGGTTGAGAAGGATGCGAGCGAAGATCTTCCCGGCGATGTTCAGTAGGGAGATGCCGCGGTGATTGTCGCACACTTGGCGGTCTACTTTGCGTTTGTATAGGTGCACGATTGTTGCGTCGTTGAAGTCTTGCGGCACTTCACCTTGACGCCACATCTCCTGGAAGAGCGCAGTCAGATGATCCATTAGTTGGGGACCGCCGTGCTTGTAGACCTCGGCAGGGATCGCATCCGATCCGGGTGCTTTCCCGCTGGAGAGCTGCTGTACGGCCCTGATGGTTTCCTGGTGAGATGGCGGAAGGTCGAGGTCCACGTTGGTCTCCACTTGCGGCAAACGCTCGATGGCGGTGTCGGAGATGACGGAGGGGCGGTTGAGGACGCCTCGGAAATGCTCGGCCCATCGCTGTAGGATTTACGTCTTCTCAGTCAGGAGAGTGCTGCCGTCCGCGCTGAGGAGAGGAGCAGTGCCCCTCGTCGGCGGACCGTAGACAGCTTTGATCGCGGAGAAGAAGTTCTTCCATTCGTTCCAGTCCGCGTAGCCTTGGAGCTCCTCAGTTTTGCGAGCAGTCCAGGCGTCCTGCATCTCGCGCAGACGTTGCTGAAGTTGGCGGCGACTACGGTAGAAGGCAGCTTTGGTGGCATCAGTGGGGTGATCTACGTAGGCTTTGTGTAGGCGGTTCTTCTCAGCAAGCAGATTTCTGGTGGCGGCGTCGTTGTCGTCGAACCAGTCCTGGTGTTGACGGGGAGCGCGACCATGGGCGGCGAGCGCCGTCGACTGGACCGTGTCTCGCAGTTGACACCAGCGGTTCTCCACGGAGGCGTTCTCGGCAGCGGCGGCGGCGTCGTCGGCGGCAGCGATTGGAAGGTTGTCTAGCCTTTGAGCTAGCTCATTTCTGAAATGAAGACGGTGAGCAGGCAAAGACAACAAAGCAACATTCAGCTTACCTGGGGGTCGCTTACCTTGTGGTCTCCTGCGAGACTGTAGGCGAATACGCATCTTCGAGATGACGAGGCGATGGTCGGTCCACCCATCAGCTCCCGCGATCGCCTTCGTCACCAGCACGTCCCGCTGATCTCGTCTCCGGACGAGGACATAATCCAGCAGGTGCCACTGGCGCGACCGAGGATGCCTCCAGGTGGCCTTCTCTCACTCCGGCAGACAGAAGAACGTGTTCGTCAGGATGAGGCGGTGTTCTGCGCAGGTGCGGAGGAGAAGCAGGCCGTTGTCGTTGGAGCCGCCGAGACCGTGGGGACCCAGCACTCCCCTCCAGGCAGTATGGTCTGTGCCGACGCGGGCGTTGAAGTCGCCAAGGACAATCCACTTGTCCGCCTTCGACACAGTCGCCAAGAGGGCATGCAGGTCCTCGTAGAATTTGTCTCTGACGGCGACGGGGTTGGTCATCGACGGAGCGTAGGCGCTGATGATGGTGGCGAATTCGCCCCCCACCCCGGAGAGGCAGACGGAGGCTCATCATGCGATCGTTGATGTCCTGCGGCAAACAGGGCAGTCGTCCCACGATGTCGTTCCGAATGGCGAAGGCGACGCCCGCGTCTCGTCGCTCTGCCCTGGGTCGACCACTCCAGAAGAAGGTGTAGCCGGCACCCACCTCCTCCAGTTGGCCTTGTTCGGAGAATCGGGTCTCGCATAGTGCGGCGATGTCCACCTTGTAGCGCGCCAGTTCTCGTGCCACTAACGCTGTCCTCCGTTCCGGTCGGTTGCTCCTCGGATTGTCTAAAAGTGAACGAACATTCCAGGCTGCCAGAGTGAGCGGGCTCACCCTGTCAGTCTGGGGAAAGCGAGTGGGGCGACGGGAAGGAGGTGGAGAAGAAGATGACGAAGGAGAGGAATAGGCAGAAGAATAGACGGAGGTATATGAAGAAGAGGTAGGATGAAGAGAATGACTATGGTTGTTGTTGTTGTTTCGATTTTGATTGTTTCGACCGTGAGTTTTGCGTCTGCGACCACGGTGCGCCAGCAGACGACGTGGTTCCCCAGCAATTTTTAGGCCAGCTTTTCCAGGCCCGCCCCGAAGGAAGCAGTGCCCTGACCCTGAAAAGGGCTGCTTGATTTGCCGGCGCGGCTGAACTCCACTGTGGGCCACGAGTTTTTTGGCAGTGGAAGAACGACTCGAATTTGCCAATGGCTTACGGCATTGCCGCAAGCCTGCGGTCTCCTACGGTGCACCTGATGGGCGCGTGTCGACGGTGCCAATTCGGAGATCCATCCCACCGAATGATCCACGGCGTACCAGACGGAGCCTCGTCTCGATGATGCCGATGCGGCGTTCCACCACCAACTGGCTGACCAGCGGTGTGCCAGACAGAGCCTCGTCACGACGGCGCCGACGCGGCGTTCCATCCGACCAACCGTCCACGGAGTCCGCAGTCACCTGTGCACGCGGCACAACGCGCACAGGGAGTAACCGCCCTCACCTGGTTTAGCCCGCCGGTCGAGGCGGTTGCCCGGGGTGTGGCCGCTGAGCAGAGCCCAGCTACGTGGAGCCACAGGTGAGAGTTGAGTGCCAGCAAGTGGACGTTAGGCGTAGTCTCATCTGCAAGCAAGTGAGCGACCACTACGACCTTCACGTGAACTCACCGCTGACACCCCTACACCCCATTAAACTGGGTAGAAGACTTTCTGACCGACCGATCACAGTCTGTGTTCATTGGCAGTGCGAAGTCAACGCCAGTGCCAGTTGTGAGTGGACTTCCCCATGGCTCTATGCTCGAACCAGTACTGTTTTTAATTTATGTCAACGACTGTATGAACGGACTGGACTGGACTTGACTGGGGTCATTTTTGCCGATGACATCAACTTATGTAGAGCGACCAACTGGGAAAATGGTGAACGGACCCTACCAGAAGGACCAAACCGTCGCAATTCCACTCAAAACGAATGGCAGAGCCGATGGAGAGGATCACCATAACCTTATTGGCGGAAGGTGCCTTTCAAATGCGACCGAACAAAAAGATCATGGGATGAACATTTTGTCAACTCTTAAGCCTTCCTCCCAATGCGTTCGGACGGCCAACAGGGAAACCGGTGTTCTTTTAGTCATTAAGCAAACTTTCCTACATATAGACCAGAAGTTATTTTGAAAAGTATCCGGAGCGTTCATTCGTTCGCATCTGGAATATGGAATCCAGACGTAGCGCCCGTCTCTGAGAATAAGATTATAAGTTTCTGAAAAATGTTCAAAGGAGAGCGACCAAATTTGTGTAAGTCCTCATGGCTTCCCCTTAAAACTGCAAACTTGATGAGCTTAGCATATTTCCTCTTGAGTACGGGCAGATCCCAGGAAATCTTATACAGGCGTACCGGATTTTGAGGAACGGGAACTGTGCCTTTCACCTCGATGATTGCTTAACCTTGGCCACAACAACAAGCCTACGTGGGAACTCCCTAAAACTTAGAGGATAAGAAATGACAAATGGGGCTGCTGCTGCTAGTTTAGGGGCAGGCAAATGCGTCAAGTGGCATGAGTGAGATGGAGATGTAGGAGTAAGGGGAAGGAGGGAGTCAGATGTCGCATGAGTAGGACCAGCTGGATCCTCACGGCCACTTGTATTATGACCGAGTTGGTGAGCATTAGACTGAGAAGCAGTAGGTTTACGGGAGAAGGGAGGCCCGATTCTACGCTCCATAGCGGTAAGATCACGACAAAGGAAAAATTTTGCATTTTTGCGGGTACGCAGTGGCACGATCTCGACGGGCAAAGATTGTGTCAACCTCGATTGTTTAAAATAATTAGACTAAGATGGGTGGGTTTTTGCTATGGGAGGACAAGCGTTTAGCATCGGCCATTTTGAAGATGAAACCACATGAATACAGAAAATTGGTTGCAACATCAATTGGCCGAGCAGATCAAGGAACATTTCAACAAAAAGTTGTAGGCACGCCTTTGTCTATCACTAGATTAACTGGCGTTCAGGTGAACAGGGGAGTCAAGACGCCTACATTCTTGAGAGGGAATATCGGAGATGTTCCCATCGAATAATTCTCTAAGAATTGAGAGCAGAGTACTAAAACTTAGCATAAAATCATTGCAGTTGTAAAGTACAGACAGATTAAGCTGCCTACCAGTTACAAAGGGTGATGACTGACTAGTTATATCTTCTGACTTAGATTTACGTAAGCTTTCTGAATTAGATTTAGTCAAGACTTCTGACTTAGATTTGGTCAAGCCATGCTTACTTACGGAGGCCGTGAGCTGTCGCCGACCTGTGCCTTTTACGCTCATTTTGTCCGAGGCAAGTTGTATGTAAGAACACTTCTCACAGACCAGGTGAATTAATTTCAGGTAGAGCCCAAATATGAAAAAATAAATTACACAGTTAGAGGGAAATCGAATGCACAAAATGCAAATTGCAGAGTGCGACTTGTGATCAACAGGCATAGACTAGTAGAATCAAAATTAGATGGCAACAGGCAGCCCTAAGTGAATAGGCCTGTATGTAGGGAATGATAACCAAAGAACAGGGGCTTAGATCGTTAGATCGATCAGAAAAACCACTTAAAATAATATCTTCCATTAATCTTCAAATTTAAAACCAACGGCTTCACTTTGACGCAAATACTGCGAACTTCACCCTTTACTTGCTTCCTTCATAAGGCCGCAGTTAAACTACCGCGCAAAATTATAAAAACGAATTGATAACACAAACATCTACCCGGACGCACACCATCCTAGTAATCCACGGCTATGATACTGGTAAATGGTCGCCTGTTTGCGACATCATTTGCCCTTAGAAAGCATACCGCCTCCAGTGAGGCAATGAATCGACGTAAACTTGTTCATGTATATGTAACTTAAAGTACGACCGATTTCTCCAAAGTATTCATGCATACAATGTTTGAAGACGCCCTGGGAGTTATATTGGCTTCCAGTTGAGAGATTACTTCAAGCGCATAGTCGAGAAACAAGGCAAGTTTTTAAGTAAGGGGGTCTAACCGCCGAATCCGACCCTGCCAGCACATGGCCCCTTCATAGGCGGGGCTTGGAAGAGGCTGGGTGGAGCCAGATCCCCCTCTGGATTGAGGCATTTTGAAGCGTATTTGCATCAAAAGTTATGTTTCAAAAGCACCACTCATAGTACCTTCTTTGGCATTAAAAGGAGCTAATTTATCAAAAGTCCTTATAAATCATGGAAAAAGCATGCGTTTACGCCCACGGGTCGCGGATAATATCGTGCGTCAACCAATGTTGTTTTCATGCTCTTAATAACTGTCTTAGTTAATTTATGTATCTTAAGCTAATTGTTAGGGTATTTACTCACAAACAAGTTCAAGTCGTCGACTTGTATGTCTATCTATGTACTAGTTAGCATTGATGTTCATAGTCAACTTATACAAGTTTGTATCGTTTTTTACTGAATATCCAAAGCAATTATGAAGCGTAATTACTGTGGCTCTCACCGAACCACCATATACAAGCGCATTAAGCGCCAGATGAAGGCATATTATGAGGACACTGAAGAGCCTGAGTTTGAGGTTCCCTCAACGTCGACAGGAGTTGGCAATTAATCCGCTGAACGTGAAATGCCTATTCAGAGCTCTGAAACTTCTGCCGGCAGGTATTATATGTCTGCGCCTCAGGGGACTCATCATACAGGTCGATAGTTTAAAGGAGTGCAAAAAGTGGGTGGAAATCTGGCGTCCCATGCACATTTTTTTTCGCTGGTGGGGTCAGGGTGGGCTGTCATGTTGAATGCTCCGTCACAGGCCCTTCCACAGCCCCCCTGGCCCTTTCATAGTCCCCTCTAACCCTGACATTTTTTATGGGGCTAGGAAGGGCTGGTGCTGACAGGGGGGTTATTTAAGAGGCGGTTCCATGTTGAAGGCAAATTGCCGCAAAGAACTCCAATAAAGCGGAAAGGCTGTGTACTACCAATCGAACGGGGTTTCAATCTTAGTTTGTCCGCTTCCACGAAATTGCTCATAACTGATTTCCCTTGAAGTGCCTGTACGTGTGTTTTGAGGGGCCAGGAAAAGGAGCAAAATCTTCTAGATGAAATTATAGTGTTTTGGTAAATATCAGGCCATCCTCGTTGTTTTCACAGTGTTACCAATTTTGTTACATGTTCACTTACCAACTTTTCGTTTTGTACACTTAATCTTATCCTACAGTGTAAGCTGTGATGCCTGTACTCTATCGTTTTTAATCTCCCACTTGCTACTGGCACTGATTGTGAAACAATGGCTTCATCCAAATGTCTAAGTGCCCAGCTGGGGTCCTATATTTGTGCGGATCCTAAAGAAAAAATGAGGATATTCAGCGCAATTACATACTGAATAAATCCAGTCCTTACGTTTGGGTAAAGTTAAACTGAACTTAATGCCAATATCTCTCTATGCACCCTGAAATTTTACCCACACACGCGTTTTTTTGCAATTACTGTTGACTGCGCGTTTGTGACCGCGGTCAGCATGTTTCCTAAAAGGGTAGGTTTACATGGCAAAGTTGAACAAAGGCACTCTTATTAGTAAAAATTTGACGAACCAGCCTCAAGTTCTGTAGACTTGATGGCTTCTGTTTTTTTAAATTTTGTCTAATCATTTGATATTGATGAGAGAGGTTTTCATATGAGCACCTCGGAAATAGTGTCTTTGCGACCTTATTTTAGTGAAAACGGGCTACTGATTCAGTCGAACTTCTTTGCTCTAGCGTCGTTCACTTAGGATGAATAAATCTCTTAAAGTGGTTTTGTCAATGTCAGAATTTATTTTTGTGTGATATCATAAAAATTGCAGGCTTGTTCCGCTGAAGTCGATAGATTTCCGTACAGATATTCATACCAACCTCCGGGCTGAGCCTGTAAATTTTCATTCCGAATGATTTACTTCAGGCGTGCGCATTACTCTGAGATTAAGCCGAAATTCTAAAATGGAGTATCTATCAGGAAGCACCCGGAAGCGCGGGGGGGGGCACTTACAACTACCCCTCTCGCAGCTATGTCATGCGGTAGCAGAATGTCGACGAAACACACGTCTGGGCTTCAAGCTAGCACCTGTGATGTCGGTAGGGGTAATCATGCAACATGTTATACCCTGGCTTTTGTTGTCAGTTGAGGATACGCAAGCGTGAGGTTCGGGCGAAATCTACTCTATATTTGTGGGAGATTTGGGCCACATAAGCACCGAAATAAAGCAAGCAGACGTATTTTTAATGATCCCACCGGTATAATGTGGAAACTGACTGACCACTGAAGACAGGCGCATACATGCCGTGACATTCATATGTTTAGGCCGCTTTATCTGCGGAATAAAGCTTTCGACATGGAGCCCCTTATTTATATCCAAAAAGCAAAAGGATTCAGTTTTGCAACAACAATATTGGGATATGCGTTGCATCTGTATGTGTAGACCAGGCACAAGCTGCCACCACTGATACACGTTCACCTACATGTGCATTGGTTTGGCAGTAAACGAATTTCAAGTCCTCATTCAAATGCTTCAGCAGTTTCTGAAAGTGGCACCACAGCAGGGAGTCCGCTTTTGAGCGGTCATACTGCAGATTCGTGTATTCTGGTTCGAATTCCAAGACTATATTTAAGATCCAGGTTTGTTGATTCGTCCCTGTTTCTAGTTCGCGCCACCTTTATTTCCTCTTGAATTTAGAATTCGTCTCTATAAATGAGCAGAGCAAATACGTCTCAACATGGCTAAGGCTATAACCTTGTGAGAAGGCCTTTAAACGGATATTCTATCTCATTTTATTCTTGAGACACTTAACTCACGGTCTTCTGTCCCAAAAGCAGGTGTTATATAGGCTATCGTCAAACAGGAGGAAGCGCCACTAAGCGGGATTGGCTGCGGTGTAATTTTGTGTGAACATTATTTTGGATAATATTTTAGAGGTCCCATCATCGTCGGCCTAAATAATTTTGTGCATATAGAGCTGAACCACAGTCAATATCAATTCAAACCGATGCTACTTTGTTTTCCTGTACCTTTGGTCCGGACTGCGAGTGAACAGGCCGCCAGTGAGGGGCAGGGGTACATGAGATGGCGGTTTGTATTGGAGAAACATTCTAAGTATATTTTATGAATGCCGGTCTTGTCATGGTTGTTTTATTACTCGGTTCATTTCATTTGGTCTCTAACATCGCCCTGCATATGACAAAATGTTGTCAACCGGACGGCAATAATGTTCAATGTGCGCGTTAGAATGCAGAATGTGCGTCACTTGTTATAAATGTAAGAGGGTCTTACGGCACTCAGTTGATAAATTATAGTCGATGTATTTCTGGGTCCGCCTAAAAAACAGTATTTTATCTCAATCATCATCGTCATTAACAACGAGAACCACATTCTCATCCTGATAATCGCCGTCCCCGTAATCACTACCATCACTATTGGTGGCCGCAGGGGTTTTTAAATTGATTCCACAAAAGTTAGGATCCAAGTGACATCAGATCAATTATCAGTGACGAGCTCACTCGACACAAACTAACATGCCTACAAAACATACGTCCAACCTGTTGAATTTGGCCCTGGAGGTTTAAGATAAATTTGATGACCATAACTGCCTGACTGGCGTCGCAAATGCGACACAATGTAACCACGCCAATCGTACTTGGTCATGCGTATGGAACAGTTCTCAGAGAACCAACCATTTAGGCTTCTCGAGTAGTTATCGCTATATAGTAAGCATAACTGAACGAAACCCCTTTCCTCAGCCAGGATTTGACTAAAGGAGTAAACAGGCGACGAAGTTAATGAGAAAATATATAAGCCTAGCTATGTAGCTAAGCAGAGAAAGTAAAATTTATCTGCTCGGCTGGCCAACTTTTCACCGTCTAATATTTCGACTGTCGGTCGTGACCCTCCTCCGTAGGTCTCGACAGTTGTATCGTCCCCATCCTTAACTGTCTACAATGATGTTATGTCATCTTCACAAAAAACCTGCGTAGAAAGTCAAGGACCTTGTTGGATATTGCCTCCTATCATTTTTCTCGTGTTTTCCCTTGCTACTTGCCTTGCTACCTACGTTAAATATCTAAATTGAAATGGTGTCTTGACCTAATGTCGCCATAGAAGCCCTTTATTGAATGTTATAGAGTAGAACAAAACTCAAAAAAGTTATTCATACACCGAAAGCATAACTCTAAAAACAAAACAAGAGATTAGGTCATATCAGTGTCTCACATTGAAAAGTTGGCCTACTATGCCTTTTTCTGTCTCGTGCTATGGGTTCCCAGGGGAACCAAATAGAGGGCTCAAATTACTGCCAGGTGCCAATTTATGCTCTTATATTTGCCACTAGCTTCCTTAAAAGATGGGTAAGTTTAATTTCTCTTGTGCTTTAAATCCCTCTCAGTAGAGAACCCCAGTGCAAGTAGTCGAGTTAATTTGAGGTAGTCGAACACAGAGATGTTACCATACTCAGGAAGTACACTCTCACCACTTATTATGACTACCGATTTGCATTTTAGTCGCGAATGCTTTTTGGCACGTACAGTGAATATGATCTTTGGCCTTAATGTGCGTATAGTCTTTGATATCTTCAAGCACGCCTGTTAAATCTGTGGGTTCCTTCATTTTAGTGGCCGTGGACGCCATCTCGTTGGAATTTTCCACCGTCGTTGCTGCTATTCCTCCTGTTGATAGCCACACCATTCCCCCTGCCGACGCCAGAGTCTTCCGTTGAGATCACAAGAGTTCGTGAGGGTGATTATGCTCTTCTACCGGCTTGTACGCCGCCTTCTGTCCGTGATTATAAGTCGAGGGGATGGAATTGGACGCACAACAATATGCAGATACTGTCACGGTCAGAGTTCATTATCCCAAATCCCCTGAACGGTTCCCTCACTGTCCAGGTGCAACTTGCTGACGTCAACTCTAAATATCAATGTGAAGCGTATGTTGTACTGGCCAATCAAACTATAATTAAGGGCGAAATTAAAACCCACTTTATCATACCCATAGGTGAGTATTTTTTGACGTTAAATAGGAATTCCATACAGTGGGTTCATTGGCAGTACGCACCTCTAGCTCTATTTCCTTTTTCTCTCGCCATACACGAAGGGCCTTGTACACAACACTATGCATCTGTCTTCGGCTGGGCTTTGGCGACCGCTGACCGTGATATTGTCTTTGACAAGAATTCTGATTTTGGTTTCTACCCGTTTGCAGAAAACAGTCTGATCTAAACGTGCATCTAAAACACTCGAAGAGACTTTTCGGAATCTGGATCCGTCCCTAATGACTATAATCATTTGCTGCTTACGTTTAGGTCGTCTGTCATACAAGCAAAAGGGCTGCCTACTGCATGGAGCGTTTTTTGCCCTAATTCAGCGAGAATGGGAAAATAACTAGACGAGGATTTTCATCTTACGAATGGAGAGTCGGACCTTCCCATTAGGTTGGGTTTGGAAAAGATGCGTGACTGGTTGACGAGGAAAACATGTCTAGCGGGTTTTTGTTGGCGATTACCTCGCAGCCCTCGATCTATCACCCAGTTTTTTTATCTGAAGTTCGCAGACACGGTTGCTCATTGACGTTATTTCCTACCACTTTAGTCGCGTCAGATTCTTACCCGCCACTGCAGAATGGTGAGCGATAAACGACTTCGCGCTGATTTCTACCTTAGCGTTCTAAGGTAAATCGATGGATTCACGTCCATTCGTGCGACGCTAGACTGAAGTACGTCCTGACTGAGGTGAAATGGTAAAATGTAGAGCTCTTGCTTTGTTTTCTCGAAAAACTGTTTTTCTATTCACATTAGTCGATTTAACTTCGCGTGAAAGACTCCGACAGGCGACCTCATGACAACTATCAGTAATCAAAAACTCGGACTAGAAGGGGTGGAATTGTCATTTGTGGCTAATTTGCCTTCTCTCATCCTGTCCAGAATTTATGCCGAAGCGCTGATCAATGGTAGTTTGGGTCGGTGTGCAATTCCAACACCTAGTCCTGCAACAATGCGCTCGGTCGCCTCTGATGCGCCCCTGATTCATGGCAGAACACGTCAGCATAGTTGCTGTTTTCGGTTGGGTTCTCGAGGGGATAACACGTAGACATCGGCCTGTAAACGCCTTCGAATAGCCATTGTGCGTAAATTGGTCGCGGAGGCATCGAGCCTCGCGTGCTTTTTTCCTCCGGGTTGCTGCACTGAGTCTGAATCCGTTTGAAGAGTATTCTCAGGCGGCTTTGTTTGTGAACCACCGGATGGTTGTTGTGAAAAGTGAAAAGCTGCGTGGTGCTAGTTGGCTTTCTGCAAACCGTTGTCTCTATTTCGCCGCTGGGACTTCGCCTGACGAACATAGGAAAGGCAGTTGCTATTTCCTTACTTCCCTCGTGGATTGTATATTTGGACAGATTGAGTTCAATAGAAGCAAAGAGACGAGGTTCAGGAAGCAGTCATAAAGAAGGAGACACGATCGTTGGGACAATAGCTTTATTAGCCTCACGTCAGGCTAATAAAGCTCTTGTCCCAGCGATTGTGTCTCCTTCTTTAAGATCGAGTTCAACAGATTCTGGAACTTCTACAGCGTGTTTTTCCTGGGTTTCGTATGTCTCCTCAAGTTTCTTGCGCCATACGACGGCACGTTTAAAGAGACTGTGGTTTCGTCCAATTGAATCTTCAACCTCATAGGTCTACAGGGAATTGGGTTAGTCGGAACGAGGTGGTGGGATTGCCTTGGACTAAATTCAGGTTCGAGTACACCCATTTTGTCAAATTGTAGATTGGGCTGCTTTTTAGGGCAACGATTGGCCCCAGTGAAACATTTGATTCGTAGATCTTTGGAAAACCAGAGAATCGAGCCAGAGCAGCGTCCGTCTGTTTCATTTGGCGCCGTTCTCTGTTACCAAATTTTGGCGCCCGAGTTCTCTAGGTAATTTATTTAGCCAACACGCCACTGCTTTGGTTTACGAATTCTGTGCTGGTCTCTAAAATTCTCTGTCATCAGAAAAGGCCTCGGCCTTGTTATTGTAGTCTTACCGGTTCATAAAGACAGTTGTTCGTCCCTTATCAGCGGGCTGAATGACAGTGCTCGTCCTTCCTCAGTTCTTTTGTAGCTTTTGATTCACCCTGCGAAACACAATAGGTCGGTGTGTGCACTATAAGCAGTGATGTGTTGTTGGGCGGTGTGTTTCGTGTAGTCAGTTGTTTATTTCACACAAGCATCCCTTCCAGGGCTTCAGTTAAGTCCACCGGGTCGGCACATGCGGTGTTGAAACAAGTTTCATGCTGCAGCACGCGTGCTTGCTGCTTTGGCAGCTTCTGAGATGGGGGACTGGGGATATGTGGACCTAGTTCGAGCTTTCCGTGTCTGCTGGTTAAGTTCTCCGAAATTGCTCATGGCTTTTCTGTAATGCACTAGAGCAGAAATTGTCTTTCCAAGGCCCTTGACGATAAAATCAACGAGAACGCGGATACGCTGCCTTCTATTAGGCCAGATCGTAGCTTTGTATTTCTGTAGATGCCGGTGGGAGTCGTAGATCAGAACTCTCGTCATCGGCTTGCCAAACTGTTTCACAACTTCTCTGCCCATAGCCATGTTAACGGGCACCTTATATCTCAGACATCGCGGTGCCAGCCCGTCTTGTATGCACATGTGCAAAAGACGAAGCTACCTCTCGCGTGGAAAAAAACCTCCCTACTGCTAGTTGTCCGAAGCATATTCTGCCGGAATTTTTCGCGAATTGGGGGAGGATATTTTAAGTCTGGGTGTATGTATGAGTAGGGAAGAAGACTGTTCCATCACCAGCTTATCACGATTCATAAGTCGTGTTCATACGTGTTCGCCCCAGGATTACCCAACTGGGAACAGCACCTACAGTCGGTGACTGATCTCATCAGGTGTTAACCAAAATTCCGAAATGTGTTCTGGATTGTAGAAAGGATTACGTAGGTTAGTTGTAATATTAATTATCATATGGCATAGTCCCGTGATATGTCAGGCATGCCGGGATGCTGGCACTCGGCCAAAATGACCACCTAAGTAGTACGCGTCTTGATTAATATCCGATGCCCTTGTAAATTCAAATACATTTTACAGAAAACCCCTTTAAAAATCTTATTTCTCGTACTCATTTGGTTGGAAATCATGTCTTCTTTAAAATCATGCTTGAAGAAAGGGTATATTCTGGGTTTAAATGGTTTTTTCTATTCCTGAACAATCCTAACCTTGACGTTGTTGCATTTTTGTTTAGGGTTTACAGTCTACGAGCTGGATACTTTCCGTATACAGAAAAGTATACATTCCTTTATATCATTAACAAAATGCAATATGAAGCTCATAAAGCGTTTTAACGCATGAGGACTATGTTGTATACTTAATGAGAAGCAGTATTAAACAGACAAATACTGTGCTATCCGAATGGACATCGCACAGTCTTAAAAAAATTTCACATACCCTCTCTTCGAGCGTAAATTTTAAAGAAGACATGATTTTCTGCCAAATGAGTACAATAAGTGGTATTTTTATAGGGATTTTCTGTAGAATGTGTTTGAATTTACAAGGGCATCGAATGGCAACGTAAAATATGCATACTACTTGATTAGTCACTTTTTGCCGAGCGTGTTTTTTGCAGGCGGTTGAAAAAAGTTCATTCAGGATCCAGCATCCTGGCGTATCTGAAATATCACGGGATTAAGCCACACTATATTACAACTCCACTCAAACAATCCTTCCTAATCGAAAACATAGTTCAGAATTTTGGCTAACATTCCGTGAGATCGGTCACTGACTGCTATGACATGCTCTGCCATGCATCAGGGGCGGGTCAGAGGCGACCGAGCGCATTGTTGCGGGACTAGGTGTTGGAATTGCACACCGACCCAAACTACCATTGCTCAGCGGGGTCATGAAATTCGAGGACCGATTAAATCCCGGTGAGCAGGCGAGCGTAGTGTATCGCATCCCGTGCCTAAAACGGTCCTTATAATTACACAGGCCGGACTGAACGCCTGCTCAGACCGCACATACACGAACATAAACTGGTTGTGCAACCAGGTGACGAATTATCACAAATGGCCACCCATACACTCAAAACGGGTCTCGACCACCCACGCCAGAAGACAAGCTGAGAATTGATTGGAGTCTGAGTCCGATTGAGAACGCGGTTAACCGATGTGTGGATCTGGTGCCGGCATACAGAGCCCCACGCAGTCGGCTCCAGACATGCGTCACTGATGTTTAGTTGGCTGTTACCTCCTATAACTGTCGCATTATCTGTTGCCGTTTTTATCTCTGATGATCGTCGCCTGCACAAATCCGGAAGCTCAGAGCGATAAACAAATTGTTCCGGTGATCGACCAGTCTCCTTTCCTTTCATGTCGACATACCGATGTCCACTAAAGTGTCCTGCACAAAAACTCTTTTACCTAACGTATTAACCTAATCATTGGAACGTCCAATATAAGTGGTGCTTTTCGCTGACCGTTATATTTCGATCGTAGTTGGTTTTCTGTTTAGCTACCTACAGTCTGCATCCCATTTTATGAAATGTTAGTCGAAATTCTGAAATGCATTATCGGTTAGGGGGGATTGCCTAAGAGGGGTTGTAGTATTGATTATCTTGCGGCATAATCCCATGATATTTTAGACAAGCCTGGATATTGGCTTTTGAATAATTTGCCTTTCTGCAAAAGCCGCACTCGGCAAAAATGGATTATTCAAGTAGTAGGCATTTATCTATTGGTTTTCGATATCCTTATAAATTTCAACGTGTTTTATGGTAAATATGCACAAAAGTATTCTTTCCGGCACTTATTTGGCATCGGATCACGTCGTCGTATTTCGTATTTAAATAAAGGCCATTTTTACGTTTTGAAAATTATTGACTTTTTGAATAATTTCCTGGTCTATCCGCCGTTGCATCTTCGTTTAGGGTTTTAAGTCAACAAACTGTGTACTTTCCATTTAACGAAAGTCGTACATTCCCTTATGTCATTAAGAAGATACCTCATAGGATTTTGAAAATTGTTCAATGGATTTGGACTATGTTGCATACGTCATAAGCAGCATTAAAAACGCGCAGATATGGTGCTGTATTAATGGACGTTTCACAGTCTTAAGAAATATCACAATCACAAACTTTTTGAGACCAAAATTTACCCTTTGTTTGAGTGCGTTATTCGAAGGAATAGTGACCTCCTACGAAATTAGTACACGAAAGAATATTTTTGTGCCTTTCCTCTGTGAAATATATTTGAGTTTGTAAAGCCATCGAAAGTGGATAGAAAAACACATACTACTTAAGTAACCATTTTTACCACGTTCGGCTTGGCAGGCGGCCGCAGGTAAGTGCACACGACAGCCAACACCCTAGCTTGTCTGAAATATCTTTAGATTATGCCGCATGCTTGTCACTATTACGACCCCAGTTAAATAATCCCCCGTAATAAGAACCGAATTTAAGAATTCTAATTAACATTTAGTGAGATCGACCACTGGCTGTACTGTAAGTAGGAGTGATTTGTGCATCCCGACTCTGCAGAGCTTGTCCAATGGACATGCCTGGCCAAACCAGCACGAAAGTGTTCGTTCGATGACGAGTGGAAGAGGAGAACTGTGTGTGCCATTGAAACCAGACCCGGCGAACATGTGTCTCTTAAGGTCGAGCGGGACACCTGATCTGGTACAAAGAGGGTGACTACAGACGTTTATTCAACGATTACTACAAATCCACAGCACACTTGAAATTTTCTCCCTCAGATAGGTTTCTCCATTCTAATCTGTGATTCGAACTCCCTAACACTGCCACATGCTGCTCAATACCTAGCCCCATGCTTCGCGTCATGGGTAGTGGGCCAGGTATTCACATGTTCAAAGTAACCGAGAAGTTCGCTCAGAGTTGTTCCTGTCTTTTCCCAGCCAGCTATTTCTCCCTAATTTGTTTGAAACGATGCACACACGCACACAAGGGAAGTAAACAGAAGGATAGGAAAAGTGACCCTTATACACTGTTGGTCATACAAACACAACCAGCGCAGTACTTCCTGCTGGGCTAGTTGTCATTTGTAGTACTAGGACAGAACCAAGTGAATGACTGCCTCGTCGGTTCGCGCTTTCAGGGCGAAGGTGGGATCTATCCAGTGCTATGCGCCTCCGAAGTACCATGCTTCCTCCGTCACTGCTATGCCCTTGGTCCGGACCTGCAGCATAAAGATGGGAATTAAATAATCTGGTTGCAAACTCTTACAGCGGCCTTGTCCTTGAAGGAATTTTATGGTCTTTGGTCTGTCAGGACTTCATTCGAACATTGGATGCTCACTTCAGCTGTCCAGGGCATATCATCGCGCAGCCCTGAATGGACTAGTAGCGCATGACCGACTGCTAGCCTTCAGCCCCTTATTCTTTTTAATGCCTACTGGTGAGGGGGGACTGTCGTGCGGGCGTCCGGGAATCCCTTTGTTTTTGTATGGTGCTCCTAATTTCCTTCCGGCCGACCACGGCATGCGAACAAAGCTACTGCCTGTCCAAACTTGCCTACTCTCGATGCAGGACGCAGGAAGGACTCCGCGTCGTTGGCCCCCTAATTCTACAGTAATCTCACGCCCATCTGCTTTGTTTGCTTCTTTTCTCAGTGCCCGCCTTCCTTACTAACCCACCGACAAACCGGTCCATCAGGTGGGCTGCCTACTACACATTTCTCTGTGACGCCGGCGGCACGGATGCCACTCTGGAGAGACGGCTGAACGGACAGGTTCGCCTGCCTTCTATTCATAGTCCTCTCCTCATTGCTTAGATAACTAGATTTATCTAGGGCAATACGTCTGTCCACATTGGCCATACTCATGTTGAATTAGTTTGTTACTTCGAATTAAATATGTATGTTGCTTTCATCGGGGCGCGCAGTGCTCCTACCTCCAATCTCCTGATAGTGAGGATATTCGGTGGAAAATGGCAGACGGTACTCTCTCAGTATACAGTACGATATCACGTTCTGCCTCATTATCGAGTTTCCGTAGAGAAAAAAGGAGCTTTTCGAAGCCGATGTACTGCAATGCCTGTGTGGCTCTTAAGATAGAGAGAGCGCTTTTATTCTGCCGTCGCGATTTTAGGTGAGAGAATTCTCAAGCCATGTAGTTGTTGGATGAAAACCAAAAAATTCCAAATAGGGACAATACGGGAGGCGCAATGTCATCCAATTGCCGCCTGTGTGCTTGCGTACCCTACTGTGCTAAAGCAACTTACATATGCATCTGTTGAGGGTCACGTCTTCAGATAGTCCTTCAGAATAAGGCGCGCACTTTTAGGGTAGAACCCAGCTTTCAAGCCGACTGCTCGTATTTTGGCCGGGAATCCAGCCTCTGTCGCTGGAACCTAATTCTTCTTGCATTGTGCGGCGTTGTCCTGATGTTGTAGCCCTCCGTACACGCGTTGATTCAAATACATGCCAGCAGTTGTTTGAGTCAATCGTCTGCATCATTGGTTTTGTTTGAAAATTCTTTGCGATCTTGCCTTACTGGTCTCCTTCCTCCCTTAGAGCCGAAACCTTCCCTATTTTCCCTTCTAGATCGTCAGGCGACGACGAGTGAGGATCTTCAATGATTCCTTGGTGGAGTGCAGGGCGTACAACAGTGTCTCGGATAGGGTGGAGAAGGCCTACCTAACCATAATTCCCGGTTAGCTTCCCCTTAATTGTTCACTTTTTGTCGTTGGATGGTCACACTAGTTTCTTCTCGTCCTCAACATCCGTCTGGCATCCGGCGTTTGGGCAATGAGGGACTGTCCTGCTGTGGTGGACATAGGATTCGGCATAAATGTAATCCTCATCTTCGGCGAGTCTGCTGTGCTAGACAAGGTCAGGATGCGTGGCGGAAACTACGAAGTCAACCTCGCTCTTTTAAAATTCAAAATGACCTTGTAAAATGAAAAGGAACCGGCGCCACCACTGCCACACACTATTCTCGACGATCTTGAAGAGAAATAGGCGCATTTTACTGCTGCATTAAGATTCGTTTGCTGGTCAGGTTAGGGGACGTGCTCACCGCTTTATGCCTTGGAAGTCAAGCTAAAGCTCTCGAAGGTGAACGTACCTTCCTGCGATAGCGAACATTCCCGATCGCAATTGACAGGACAACGCGTACCTGACTCAATGGTAGGAGGGTGGACTGCTTAATGCTCGCTTTCCAAAGAACACAGGTCCGAATCTCTAGTCCTTCAGACTCGAGGTTGGGTATGACCGACTGACGAGGACTTCTAAGCGTGTCTTTATCGACACCCCCTCACCGCACAAAAAAGATGCCTGCAAGCCGTCTTTCTCGCCCCCTCACGTCTAGCACTTGACAAAGCTCTTTCACCACGGAGTACTTTTGTCCGTAATTGGAGAAGATTAGACTTGGCAATGTTGGTTTTCTGTCGAATTCCATGAGCAATCAAATGAATGCTGCCTATAATAAACTTAATATCTTCTCACGAATAGAAGAAAATATGCGCATCCCAGGTTCTTGTTTAGAAGAAGACGAAGGCACGATCACTGGGACGGTAGATTTATTGGTCTTGGCTCGCGAACTCGAACGGGAGTTCAGCATCAGAGACTGCTAGTGTAGCAACGTGTGAACATTTATATCGTTGTGCCGTGAGGGGGGGGGGAACTACGTCCGTAGTTAGTTCTGGTTTGTGCTGACTGGTCCACAATGGTCCCCCGGCGTGGTGATGGCGTTTTTACTTCGCGGCGATGTGAACTGCGCCACCTGGCTGCGTGGGCGGAGCGCGTGATAACACGCAGGCAAGTCAATGATAGAGCTGGTGTCCGACACTCACGCCTCTAACAGTTCTCGCCCCGTCTTGTTGCCGGCTCGTGCCAATATCCGCGTGTTGGCGAAGTCGAACTCATGGCCTTCCTCCGGCATGTGAGTGGCGACTTGAGATAGTGGGTCGCCTCTCCGAAAGGCCCGTTTGTGCTCGAGTATTCATGAGCTAATACGTCGTCCCGTTCGGCCTGTGTAGTGGCAAGGACAGTTATGGCACGGTATTTGATGGACTACGCCCGACTGCTCACCTGCGTCCAGCCGATCCTTCATTTTCATGTTTCTGCTACGCATGGTAGCCGCCGGATGATGAGCGATGCCCATGCCTAACTCTGGCGCAAGGCGTTCTGTGGCCTCGGATACTTTCTTTATGTACGGTACGGAATGCCAAATTGTTGGTGTCTCTCTTCCGTTTGTCCGTCATGGGTGTGTGCGTATGCAGCGCCTGATGAAACCATTTGGGTAGCCGTTCCTTGTCAATTGGTCCCTGAGCTGCCGTAGTTTTTGCATCATTCGGGCTCACTACAGTACGTTTTTACCCGATCGAAAGACGCCCTCTCGCAGCCCCGTTTGTGCACCAATGGGTAGTTGCTATGATAACTGAGGATCTGGTCGCCTTTCTGTACTTTTTATTCATCGAGGTTCATTCAGTCTGCTACTAATCTTAGCGCCTTGGCACATCCACCAATCGCAACCATTAACGCTGATATCTCTCCGCACAAAAGAGATGTCTGCAAGCCGTCTTTTTCGCGCCTCACTTCTAGCACTTGTCAAAGCTCCTTCTCTACGGGGAATATTCGTTTGTAGTTGGAGAGGATTCGATTTGGAAATATGGGTTTTCCGTCGAATTCCACGAGCAATCAAGTGAACGCTACCTATAATAATCTTAATATCTTCTGTCCTCGGTCCACAACTTCTTGACAGTCAGGAGCAAAGTCGCCAGCGCTCCTGTCCACCCATCGCCTATTCATGGATCACCGTACCATTTCGAATTGGAAACACGTGCAAATTTTAGCTGTGCTACCAATCGCGAGCACCGAAGTCGAGGCAGGCCTTAAGGCAACATAGGTGTGCGCCGTCGTGCGTTGCGCAGGAAAGAAAGCATACATGTAATTACTAGTTAATGCACTACATCATCTTCCTCGCGCGCCAGAGAGGGGTATTTACCACCATGAATCAAATCCTGCGTACTCGAAGACTTCACCAGCCGGAAAACAAATCTAAATCACTTTACCATCCCATGGTGATTGAACGCGCGCAAGATATCTTCTAACCGGATTCCCTGAGTTCGGTTGATATCGATACGCTAGTTGGCTGGCACAGTTTCCTTTTTGTCGTTGACTCCAAACTGGTAGGCGCCTGCTTTAGCAGCAGACCCGTATCTGCTATTGTCTCTGATGATGGGTTCGGCCAGGAATCCGAAACGTCAGGCGATCGTATCTACTTCTTCACGGCAGCTTCCTGGGATTCGCCTCATTTCTATTAGTAACAACTGCACTTCTGCTCGATTCTATTATTCTATGGTTCACCCGATAGGGGGAATTCAGCGGATCGAACTACCTGACCCAGGACTACTATACTGGCCCAGTTGTCCTTTGATTCGGTAGATCTATCAAACGCTTCCTGTTGCAATCAGATCACATCATTGTTCTTCTCATTGTCTTTCTAGTCTTCAACAGAGTATGTTACTGATCTAAGTGCCTACAAATTAACAAACATTTCATTCGAAATCTTTTCTATCCCTTAGATATTTATCCACAGGCTAGCTATGATTCCTTTAAAGTTCACTTTTATGGAATTATTATCAATTTCGCCAGACTTTCCCCTGGTTCTTCTGATCTGCGTGCCCGCACCGGTTACTACAAATTGCGGTCAGACATGGAAATATGCACCCATCCCTCTCAGTAATACGAATGGCCTCGCGCTAAACCCCAGAGGGTTCCTATTTCCCTGTCCAAACTTTAACCTAAGCCCTAGTACTTACTCCAGCATTAGCCCTCATAACCCCGATCCTTACCCTCCTGGAATATAGAGCAAGGTCACTTGCATTACGGTGAGGTCCGTGCCCAACTCAATTTGAATAGACACACTTGTGAGGAATTCCTCCAAAATTTATCATCAATACTCCACGAGTGGTAATTATCCCTCTGTGTAACTGGTGAAAATGTCAGCTCCTGAAATATCATTCACACCCAACCTTGAGGAAGATAATTTACTAAATCGAAGACACCGTCACCTTAACCTCACAAGGTAGATGAAAATTACGCAAATTTCCAATACAGCCTCCGTGTGATCCCCGACGGCTTTGGCAGTCATAAACAGGCCTTCCGATTGCCTCAGAGACTAATGCCGTCCGCCATTCACTGCTGCCTACCCACCGACCCTCTTGGTGTTTTATTAAACTACAGAATTATTATTTGGAGCCAATTACAGGCCGTAGAATAAATATAGAATATTGCGCTTTAGGTTTTGAATTGCCCTTTCTCTTACAACCTCCATGTGGACCCGGGCCTGTTCTGGGGTGCTGAAGCCGTCTTTAACCACCAGTTATCTTCCTTCTTAAGTTTCTTTTGGCTCTCATTTTGCCTTTAGCAGTGGTTACAGTTTGTCTGTTTAACAATTTGTCCTCATTGTCGATAGTGCTCCAAAATGGCCACCAACTGATATTGAGTGATGCTGTAGGATAGACGTCATGAGACTTTTACAATATTCTACCTCCCATCTCTATAACGGCCTTTTTCGGACATTGCATTTGTTTTTAGCATGGGAGGGAATTCCAGTCTGTAATGGAGGATGAAATATCTATTCCTTCTGTAGATAGTGGCAGAGAAAAGAATATCGACCATTCACGCAGATAACGGACATAATGTAATGACTGTTCCCGGCGTCCGCAATCCCAACGCGCGTGCATGTATGGCATTGACTCATGCGCCTAACTTGGACGCTCGTCATAAAACGTCCTCTTACTTTGTATTCATCGAGGTCCACTCTGTCTGCTACCAACCTTGGCGTCTTGACGAATACACCAATCGCAATTATTAACGCTGACTAACATACTTTAAGGCCAACTCGAGGTTTGGTCTAACTTGCCCCTACACCCGCACACTAGGTAGTTCGACCGTCACAAGCCACGAAGTCCACCGTGTGCCCCACGGACTGAGCACAGCAGCGGTGAATTAGTTTATAGTGAAACCGACTTGCGCAGCATCTGTCACGCTCTCACCCGCCTAGATCCCATGACTAGACAATTTAGAGACAACCGGTAGGGAGTACTCGCCACCACCCCGACACGCGTGTGCGTTCCGCAAAACTCAGTGCAACTCTTCTCAATCTTCTATGCGTGTGAGGGGATACCCATAAAAAACGAGAATTACAGTAGGTGGGCTAACTCGTGAAATGTCAACCGAAATTCAGAAATGCCTTTTCGTTTCGAAAAGATTAATTAAGCAGGGTTGTATGACTAATCATAATGCAGCATAATTATATAATAATTCAGTTACCTCAGGGTGCTGGCTTTCGAACGAACTTCTTTCCTGTTGCATACAAAAAGTACACTCTGCAAAGAATGACTACTTGAGTAGCATGAGTTTTTCTCATTGATTTTCGTTGCCCCTAAAAATTCTATTATATTTTATGGAAAACATGCATTCAAATATTCATTCTTTTACTCATTCGGTAGAAAATGATATCTTATTTCAATTTTATACTCGAAGGAAGAGTATAATTCGGTTTTCAAAGACTTCCCAATTCCCGAATAATTTTGAACTCAACCTGCCTTTACACTTGCATTCAGGGTTCTGAAACTACAAGCCGTATATTTTCCGCGTACGGAAAAGCATACATTTCTCTATAGTATTAAGAGGAGGCCATATTGGGCTCATAAAATTAAGCAGGGGATTTAAGCCATATTGTGAACTTTACGAACCACATTGATAAATGCAGAGACGTAATGTTTTATGGACGGCCATTTCATAGTATTAAACATCTCACAAGTAGAAACTTAAAAACCGAACTATACCCTCCCTTTCAGTATGAAATTGGAAAAGGGCGTAATTTCTACCGTATGAGCAATAGAATGAGTATTTTTATGCATATTTTCCGTGAAATATAATTCAATTTTAAAGGGCTTCGAACATAAATGAGAAACTTGCATGCTACGCTGGTAGTCATTTTTTTGTAGAGTGTGATTTTTGCATGCAACAGGAAAGAAGTTCTTTCGAAAGCCGGCATCCTGAGGTAACTGAATTATTATAGAATTACGCTGCATTATGATTAGTCATACAACCCTGCTTAATTAATCTTTTCGAAATGAAAACGCATTTCGGAATTTCGGTTGACATTTCACGAGTTAGCCCACCTACTGTATTTGTTTGGTTTTTTTATGGAAGATAACATCTTAAAAACGTTGGCCGCCTTCAAAATACTGTCCATTAGATGATATGCTCTTGCCCCAGCGGCTTTTCCACTGTTCGAAACAGTTTTTACATTCTGAACTGATGCTATTAAGTGTCACCAGCTATTTTTTCTTAACCTTTTCCACGTCCTAAAAATACCTTCTCGTTAAGGTTTTCTTCACTTTTGGTAATGAAAAGGATCCGCGGGGACCCAGTTCGGGCGAGTAAGGAGGATGATAAACCGCTGACATGCCGTTTTTTCGCGAGAAGCTAGTTGGTGTTGAACGTTGTGTGGGAGCAGGCACGTTGTCAGGATAAGGCAGCCAGTCCCCCGATTGTCACATTTCAGGCCGTTTGTCTTTCACTGCCTCATGCAATCGCTTCAGCACGTGCAGATAATAGTGTTGGTTTTCTGTGGCCCCATTAAGAACAAATTCAACATAAACGACCCCTCCCACGTCGAAAAAACGCAAACCATCATAGACAAGAAACGGAATTTGATCTGGGCGCTTTGCCCTTTTAAGATTGTCATCGCAAAATCGCCGAGAGCCGCTTGGCTAACTGAACTTGAGGAGTGTCTAGTAAGCATACCTAACGGGAGGGTGCAGCACCATCGACCCACTTGCTTACAGAAAATAATTCTCGTTTTTTCGGTGACTCCTCGCACTATGAATTTCCCACTGGAAAAAAAACCGGCCAGGTTTGGTCCTCTCAGTAGTTTGGCCGTGGCCTTGACTTTCGGCAGTTCGACTGTCGTTACCGACGATTTCCACCGTGTGCTCCACAGCAAGGTGAGAGCAGGGACGCTACGACCGTCACGTGAACCCACAACTGGACACCCCTACACCCCCCGCCCATGACTTTAGATCTTGTGTCAGGAACACCTGACTTGAACGGTCACCGCAGATGTACCCGCTTACCGTAAAAGCGACTTAGATCTGACATGGTGAGAGTACCACAAAGGCCACATTAAGGAGGAGCAACCTGACTCTCAGTCGTTAAAAGTACTGAGTCGTCCCTTCAGTTGAAAACCCTCCAAGCCACGACCGTCAGGGCGTGATGATTGATTCATGCAGGGTCTGATTGACTCTAGTGAGGAATGCATTGATTTGCCGTATTGGGCTTGCACGCCGCGTCTTTTTTAATGCATGTTAAATGACGTGACAGGGTTTCTTTACTGGTCATTATTTCA
>CACRXP010000223.1:715487-735383 GCA_902702965.1 Spirometra erinaceieuropaei
ATCTCTGTCGGCCCGATTACCTAGTTACGAAGCGCTGGGCGCGTCCACCGGCGGTAAGGCGTCACTGGACGAGGACTGACTGCGAAATAGGCAGACTCTCGGGTCTTTGAGCTGTGGCTGGACGATCGGTTACAGGCTGTAACGGTGGTAGAGAACGCTCATCGAGCGCGTTACAGGACACACTCGTCCTGTTGTGCCCTGAGGCTCCATCTAGACCCCCACCAGCAGCAGCTAGTATTATAGGCATAATTACATCGCCGACTAAGACAACGAAGCCTGAACTGGTCATTTCTGGCCTATTAGCCGTCATCACCCAGACATACCCAACCCCAGGTCTTGCGACCCCTAAGCCTTGGTTAGAAGTCCGGCACCCTAATCATTGGACCACGGACTCGTTGTCCTGTCGGTTGCAATCGGGTGTAGCAACTGTATGTCAGAGGGTGCTCACCAGTCGCGTTGCGACTTTTCGGCTGTTTCCTGTCACCCAACAAGGCTTCACATGTCATTCAGCACAACACAGGAACCTCAGACTGGTGTGTTGGAGGGAGGAATGCAGGCCTCCGTCCTCGAATTCAGGTACTACAAGAAGCCAAGCTGACCAATGCAATCATGGCCTGATTAGCCATGGTTTAATGAGTTTTTTGAGAGGCCGAACAACTATGAACAACGCTCTGGTTTAACTTATCGAGGGCCAATCAGACAAAAATCACCCCCTTTTTAGGTAACGTTCATTTTGTCCACCACTGAAAACGAATGGATGGCATTTAGGAAGGACTTGAATGGAACGTCCGCCAACCACCTAGGTGGCTTTGCATACATCGACGCTCTCAGCGAATTTTCCTCACCTGATGCCCTTTAATCTATCGCTTTGTCCTGAAAGCCATTGCTTTGAAGCTGACGAGATAACTCGGACCGCGCAGTCAGCCCAGTGCGTGTTCTTGTGGGTTGAGAGGCGAACTGGTGAACTGAGGGTCAGACACCAACGGCTCCATCTTAATGTGGTCTCTATGGCACTCCCAGCCAGCCACCAGCGTCCTCTCCCATCTCCGGTCTTCTTGACCATGTCTTGACACAGGGTCTCGATGGGAGAAGAGGAGGGAATGCGGCAGATGCTTCGCAAGTCCACTATTAGTACAAACTAATTCACGCGCAAGTCACCGTTCCTGCTCTTACCCTGCTGTGGAGCACACGGTGGACATCGTCGGTTGCAAAGGTGGACTTTCACATGAAATTCTTCTCAAATGCAGTCCAGTTCAGTACCATACATGAATTATCTTACGAGTGGATCCAATAATTGGCCGCATTGCAACCGCTGTAGGTATTTCAGCACCATACACGCCTGAGGCGCTGCAGTGCCTAACAGAATTAGAGTCGCTACTCTGGCTCTTGGGCGAAAAAAGAGCATATGCAGAAAAGTCAGAACTAATTGTGATAGTAACTCCGGTGTACTTTGAGTTTGCATAGGGCATTTAAGTAGCAATGACTGGAGTCCGGGCTTAAATTACAGTGAGCGACCGCGACCAGTGGTGCGAGGGACAGCCCGTTCGGTCAGACGAATCGTCACGGAGACGCGTCTGGGCTCTTGCACTCTTAGCGAGCTGCCTATGTGTTATACATGTGGTATCTGTCCTATGACACAGCGTTCGTTGTCGCCAGTAGCTAGCTGGCGGGCAGACAGAATGGGATCCAGTAAGGTCCTAACCACATATAAAATCGTTAAGGGCAGATCCAAACTAACTCAACCAATCCCGAGATAATGACCTTAACCAATCATAGAATCCTTTTGCCAGGCTCAGTCAAGAGGTTAATTGTTTTTACACACCCGTTGTCTGCAGACGAGCTGGGGAACCAGTCTCGAAAATTCACAATAAAATTTTGCTATTTCCCAAAGAACTTTACCTTTCTTATGATATTTAGTATCTATACACATGTATACATATATATATATATGATTTTCCATTTTTAGGTCTCTTTCCTATTCGGAATCGTCGGTGTTACCCTCTTTATCTTCCTTCTGGCCTACGTCGTGCAAGTCAGACTCGATAAAAGGGACCCGCCAGGGAAGCAGGTTCTGGCCATTAGCCAGGTGACAGGACCACAGGCCCACCGTTTGGCTCAGCTACAACGTCGTCGCCTCGTGCGCAGGACGCCGCGTCCGCTCCGCTGCCTGCTTCTTCGCCTGCTTCGTTCTGGCAGACATCTGCCATCTAAGCCCAGCGAAGCCACTCTTAAGGGTTGCCCATCCAGCGATGACCACGTCAGTTGTTTTACTTGTGGCAGCAAGACAGCCAAAGGTCTGCCAACGCCGGCGAGTACCAAGATTTTTGATTCAGTAGACGAGGAAGATGAGGAGTTTGAACAGCTTGCCGCCTCCATGAGGGTGCCAGTTCGTCAGTCCGTGGGTGCTCCACCAGCACTTCCCGCCTGCTTTCCGGCCGCCTTTAACGGATCTGGCGACACCGTCGACGGTCTTTCGCCCGACGAGAGTTCTATCCTTGCCCGAACACAGCTGTCTGACCAGCCAACTTACTTCGAGAAGGGACCCCGTGCAGACCAGGCCGCCTTTGAAGTGGACACCTACTACAGCGTCGAGGCTGTTGGCAATGTACTGCACCCCAAGTAAGCTCGAGTCCCGAACCTCACTTGACTGGGAAACGCAGGCAAGAGCTTACCCGTCAACGTGCCGTCTGAATTGTCGTTATAGGACCGGAAGCAGTCCTTGCAGTCTAGATCAACGTCAACTACATACCACTGATAATTATAATCCCTCTGGTGATTACGATTATGATGGTGATGATGAGGAGGAGGATTGTTCCGGTTTGTTTTGTTCCGGTCGCGTATGTCGCGTCCATCAGCCACAATTATCAGCGTAGGCGGCGTCAACTAGTCTTTTCAGCCTCCTTCCCCGTGAGTGCCTAAATAGGACTGTATAGACATCCCAGACGATTGCCAAATCCCATTGTGGCTTATAACTGATGCAGTAGAAAATTCACCCGAATTGACCTGGACCATGTTGTCGCCTGGAAGAACTCTCAAGTGGGCCGGGATGGTTTCCCGCTTGGTTGTCTAGAGGGAAACAGACATCCTGTGTTAACGGATTGGACGGAGCTGGCGTCAGAGTCTGGTTTGACTGTAAAGGATTCCTGCTCCTTCTTGACTTTCTCTCTTCGCGACCTCGTCGTGATTCGGTGGCAAGACTGTGTAAAAGCGAATGACAACGAAACTGAACTTAGTGTCTGACTTGGCGCGGCACGACACGGCTTGCTCTCCATACTCACGAACCAGACTACACCAGAGCTGGAATTTATCTGTTGCTCGGGGTCTGGCCGCTGCACCGACAGCAATTTTAAGGAACCACGGGGGCATAATTGAGTGGGAATGAAACGGACTAACCATTAAGTTCGGCGAGGCACTCAGGCTAGGCGCATCCCATACCTTGGCACTCCTTAAACTCCAATTTCATGAACAACTTGCTCGTCACGTTCTGTTGGATAGTCTGTGGCCTTTTGCTTTCGGATTGATTGTTACACGGCATTTTGTTGTCTAATGTTATGCGTATTCTGCCTAAAAAAGGTAACTTCCTTCCTTATTTCAATAATTTGGAAGCCCCGAGTTACTCTCTGCCATTTGCATTTTCGTTTTCGAGTTACGCGAGCTCACCTTCCAATTTTTTCCCCAGGTTGAAGAGTCTTGCATACCCTCGGAAACTGCTGACTGAACTGCGTCCCATTGCACAGAGAGCCTTTGGTACAGTGATTCTCGCGCGGGCTCCAAACTTGCCCGTTTCTGTATCGCACAGCCCCTCTGACGCAGTGCAGTGTGAGTTCCCACGCCTGTTCTTAGTCCTTTTTGAGGGGAATTTTGCTTCCTGCTCTCACTCCACACATTCCGCAGCTTCCGGCGACACCATTATGCACTTTCGTTGACCCACACGCAGCTTCATCATATCCCATCCTCCCGTTTTCATAGCCACTACTGGGCCGTCAGTTTCGCCGACCACCTCTCCGTTGGTCGTTATCAAGACTCTCCACTTTAATGCTGACTCTGTCGCCCAGTTCTCCTTTCTCCGGGAGGCTGAACTGCTTGTGGAGTTCAATCACCCGAATATCCTGAAGGTTTTGGGTAAGTCTCCTTTCTGCTTTTAATCGTTCTCTTCGGGTTGCGTGTTTGTGCCCCCTTTCGGGCTGTTGTCAGCAGCCTGTGAGGGATTCTGTCCGGCTGTTTCTGCTAAAAATTCTTGTTGGAATAAAATTACCGTTTATCACCTGAAGATAGATCTACAAGGTGCACTGCAGTTGGGTTGGAGGAATTCACTAACAGGGCTATTCATTCCTCTGATCGGGACTTATTGCTGAGCAGGGTGTCTCCTGTCCTCTCCCTCCTAGGACTCTGCGTGCCCCTCCAACCGCTTACCCTTGTCTGTGAGTACATGCCACGAGGCGATTTGAACAGCTGTCTGCGTCGCCTCCAAGCCGCGGGAGACTCCGGAGAAGAAAGTGCGCTTTCTGTTGACCGCCTACTTGGCATAGCTGCTGACATCTGCGAAGCCATGATCTATCTCGGATACAAGTCCTATGTTCACAGGTTTGTCCCGGTGTTTATACTCTTTGCCTCATGCCACGCCGACCTTTACCGAGTCAGAGTATGTTCTCACCCTGCTGAGCCCTCCAAATTCCCCGACTTCCACCTAATTTTCGGAAATGGTGCACGATCACTCTCATGGTGCTGCCCCCCCCCCCCCTTGGTACATCTGCACTAGAGGCTCCACGTCCCGTGATGCGTGACAATAGAACCAATGCTGATTTGAATCAGAAATTGACAATACTACGGCGCCACTACACTCTGCCAGACATTAACAGTTCGACCGCCGTTGCCGACGATGTCTACCGTGTGCTCTACAACAAGGTGAGAGCAGGCACGGTGAATCCCCTCCTTGCCTGAGCCCGATGTCAAGGCGTAGTCAAGAAGACCAAAGACTGAAGAAAGCCCAGGTGGCTGGCACGGCCGGACCCACACCTAGGCATACCGCCACACTTCCTGGTCCACAACGCACACTGATCAGGATTTTAACCAACAAGTCACTGGGAAGCCGTGCACACGGGCTGTATGCCCGACGGAAACGCAAACGCATCCACTGGCGGAGAATCAGGTTCCAGAGAACTGCCAACGCACACCAGGCTACGAGGGCCATAGTTTTCTGAAGCGTGGCATAGCATACGCACACAGGCCTATGAATATATGGGCTGAAACGCATCATCCTCAGCGGGATAACCGCTGGCAAAAGACAGTCAATAGCATGGACACCGCTTGATTCACAATACCGACCGCATAGTTACTAGCTAAAAACACTTGAGAAGCGCTGTGGGACGCACTGATAAGCCGAACTTGTTGCAGTTGCGTCATGAAGCGGCGCAAAGTCGCCGAAACAGAGTGATGCATTTGTCGGCTAACTTGCGCTTTCTAGCGTCTAATAGGATTCAATCAAACCGCTGTTCAAAATCCGATTGGTGCCATCGTTTTGAAATATGTCCAGTCACTTATAGACCTTGGCGGATTTTCACTGTTGAGACTTCCGGTCATCAGCCAGTCTTCCTCCAAAAGAACTGGTGTGACTTATCGCTTAAACCTATTCGCTCTCGCCTGCAGTTCTAGCTGGCTCTGAAATGCCATCTCGTCTCCCCTTTTTGTCTCCTTAATTCTAACTTGTGACGATCACCGGGACAAGTCTGCGGGGTGGTGACCCCAGTAGGCGAGGTAACTTAGCAGAATTTGCTCCGATTCTTCAACATTTAACCTGAAAGAACGACGGATCGGATTATTTGTTGACCAGACTAGTCCGAGCCCACCGTCTTGGGGAGGAAAAATGACGCTCTTTGTCGCCGCAGTTAATTGTCTACTTTTGACCTTTGCTTGTACAGACCGTACTCTTGCCTATTGGAGGGTTTCTCGTGTTTGTACATAAATTCGTCTGGTAAAGCCTGTGTTTAGGTGTCTCCGAAAGTCAGCTCTCGCGTTTGAGGAACAAGAGGGTGTTCGGACACGCTGACTGGCATGCACAGTACCCCTTCAACTGCATCCTCTGATTGTCATGTTACACATGTCAGTGCTTGAGCCATGGATTTTTGCTGAAGAGGAGCAGAGCTACTTTATATGTACGACTCTTCACTGGGGTTTAAACCACAATAAGCAATCCAGCAGTTTCTTTTGATTTCTCGTTCTTCCTTCATATGTTACGCACTAAATTGTCTCCATTTTTATACCCTTGTCTAGAACTGGAGGTTGTTTTCAATGCGCTGCTCCATGAACTGTGTACCACCTTACAGCCTGACATAAAAGATGAAGGCCGTTTGTGTAGTTCCTCCTTCTAAATACCTTTGAGTAGGCAATGTAGTTGGGTTTTGTGCTTCCGACTTCTGAGTGGCCTGAGCGCGGTAGTTATTGACCCTGCCGCACACTCCAGGACCTGTCAGCTGCCAGCTTAAGCCTTCTCGCCCTCCCCCTCCGATCGACCGTTTCTGTGTCTCGCGTTCGTTCGCAGTATTTTTAAGCATGTCGTTTAGGCGTGTGCACATTTTTTTCTTACTCTGCGGTCGTCGCCTCCCAAACTACCTCCACTCTATGTTCTTGCCGTTCCCGGGTCATAAGAATGTCCACCCAGCCCCCTTCTCGTCTCAACCCCCCTTTGTTTGGCTCTTATCTTCACCGTTCGCACTGCGCTAGGGAAGTCGCCTTTAAAACCAACCAAAAGTGCTTTCTGGCAGTATATTTATGCAGCTTTCCTATTTCACAGGGACCTTGCTACGCGAAGTTGCCTTTTGGCGACGGATTGGACAGCAAAGCTTTCTGACTTTTCCATGTGCCGTCTGGTAAATCGCGGTGCTGACCTCGTTGATAGGGGTGTCTCAGCGCTGCCCGTTCGTTGGTTGCCAGTCGAGTCTCTTCTCGATGGCATATTTAACTTCGATACCGATGTTTGGTCCTTTGGCGTTTTCCTGTGGGAGTTGTTCACCTTCGGCGCAGTCCCCTTCGAGGATGCCTCTGTTTCTGAGGTAAGTCATATAAGGGCAGTTTTGTTGTCCTTAGGTGCTGCTAACGTAACCCGCCTCGCGTTGCGGTCGCAATCGTCGGCCTGCGACAAATCTGGATGGTGTTACCCCATGTGACCTTGCTTCTTGTGATTTTGCAAAACGTCTTTTTGAGTCAACAGGAGTGGGATATGTTGCTGCACTCGGAAAAAAAATAGTTTATTAGAATACCGCGGTAATGAAACTGGTAGGGCACGGAAATTTGCGCTTCCCCGTATTACAGATGCCCTAGCGCTAAACCTCCCCGATAAGATTCCTTTCACGGATGATCTTTTGCTTATGTGGAATGTGTTTGATTATTTTAGGGCGATATATGTTGAAAAATTCAAGACCTGAATAAGTTTCTCAACTTCCCATCCAGGCGTAATGCAACTTTGACGATAGTTATTTTACATCAAGACGTATAGGGGAATGTAGGGAGTTGTCTGCGACAAGAACAAAACCTCGTATTCAACGGGCCGCGGGGAAGGAGACATGCTGAAGGCCTTCCAAATTTTGGTCTTGGATGTTTTTCGGAAATATTTCCAGATGAATGCGAAATTCCGAGTTCCAGGTGTATGCATAAGTGAAGAAGAAGATTCGAACACCGGAACACTTTGTTTATTGCCCTGAGCTTTCAGACTCGTACAGGAGTCTATCGTCAGAGGTAGTGGCGGAAACAGAACAAGCGGCAGTTATAAGGCATGTAGGCCCAATCATCGACCGACGGCACAAGACTGGAGGTGACTACGCAGAGCTCTGTACGCAGACGCCAGATCGATAGATCGATTGGGCGAGTTCTCATCCGAGGCCCAGGCTTCAACCAATTCTCGGCCTCTTTTGTTTCCGGTGTGGGCGACGATGGACTCCTGTACGAGTCTGAAAGCTCAGGACAATAATTCAGATGTTGTTGCTGCCAGGTGCCAGCTGTGTCACCAATAATTACCCCAAGGGAAAAACATTCACTCCGTCAAGGCCGTATAACCCCCAAGGATTTGTACTTCATCGACGCAAAGGACATTCCAGAAGCTCGCAGAATCTAGATCCAGCTACATAGCGTACGATTCACAGGCCCTACTGCTTAACTAGGACATGCTTCGAACCCTTTTCCAGGTTCTTTGTTGGCGCCCTGTGTTGCAAATTTGTGAATTTTAATCCGTATGCGTCGCTCCTTACGCATACACACAAACAAACCATTGCCGCAACAAAATCGGTAAACTTGTGTCAAGCTGGTATGCTACAGTTAAATATTATGTTATTTAATCGGAGAAATGATGTAGTAAGGATTACTTATACAGTAGGTAGGCTAACTCATGAAATGTCAACCGAGGTTCTGGAACGCGTTTTCGTTTCGAAAAGATTAATTAAGTAGGCTTGTAAAAATAATCAGCCTGCAACATAATTCTATAGTATTTCAGTTACTTCAGGATGCCGGCTTTTAAATTAACTTCCTTCCGGCTGCATGCAGAAATTACACCCTGTAAAAAATGACTGCTTAAGTAGCGTGTATTTTTCTCATTGGTTTTCGATGCTCCTAAAAGTCCGATCATATGTCATGTAAAACATGCATAAAAATATTCATCCTTTTGCTCATTCGGTAGAAAATTACGTCTTCTTATAATTTTATACTCGAAGGAGAGACATAATTTGGTTTTAAAAACTTTCTGATTGTGGGACTTTCAACTACCATGAAATGGCAATTCATAAATCGTCATATCTCTGTATTTACCAATGTGGCTTGTAAAGTTAACATAATGGATCAAATCCACTGCTTAATTTTATGGACCTTGTATGGTCCCCCTTTATTACCCTAGAGAAATGTGTGGTTTTCCGTATGCGGAAAATATACGGCTTGTAGTTTGGACACCCTGAATCCACGTGTGACGGTAGAGCGGGTTCACAATTTTTCGGGAATTGGAAAACTTCTTTTAAAACCGAATTATGCCCTCCTTCGAATATGCAATTAAAGGAAGACGTAATTTTTTTACCGAATCAGCAAGAGAATGAATATTTTTGTGCATGTTTTGCATGAAATATAATTGGACTTTTAGGGACATCGAAAATCAATGAGAAAAATACACGCTATTTAAGTAGTCATTTTTTACAGAGTGCAGTTTTTTGCATGCAGCCGGAAGGAAGTTCATCCCAAAGCCGGCATCCTGTGGTAACTGAAATATTATAGAATTATGTTGCAGGCTGACTCGTTTCACAACCCCACTTAATCAATCTTTTCGAAACGAAAACTCACTTCGGAATTTCGGTTGACATTTCATGAGTTAGCCCACCTACTGTATAACCACCTAAACAGGACATGGGGATAGGAACCACCGGCAACACAGGTTGCATTGCAGCAAGTTCCAGGGAACATAGGGTTAGGTGTAAGGTCAGCGTTAAGGTAGATTGGGGTTCTGTTTATGGTTAATGTTGGACTCAAAATTGGGGCTACGGTTAAGGTTTATGTTTAGGTTTGGGCACGGAAATATTTGCCCATCCTGGAGTTTTGCCCACAGCAACCTTTACTTGGGCGGGACGTTTCTGTTCCTGTATCCTCTCAAGGGGACCACACAAGCAATCCTTACCAACTATATTTCCTAGACTACGTAGTCCTTTTGCTTCTGTATCCAGGAAGCCGATTTGCAAAAAAACAAAACTATTCGCTAGCTTCTTTGTGAGTATGCTAATTTGGCTTTCACTGGACTTGTCAGTTCACTTCGAGGGGGCGGGGTAACTTCTCTAGCTGAGACTGGCCCTTCTTCAGTCTCCTCTGTCTGTCCGTGTAGATAATCAAAGGTCTGCTAACTGGCAAACGACTTTCCTGTCCTGACGGATGTTGCCCGGCCGTCTACGAATTGATGCTGCAGTGTTGGTCAGATGACCGCTCCCAACGTCCTACGTTCCTTCACATAAAGAAGACTCTCTCTAGTTTGGCTGCGAGGTAACGACGAACAAACAGACGTCCTCATCCATCTCTGCCACCTCATTCTGAAGTCGACTCTTTCCTGCTCAACAACCAGTATAGTCGACCGATGAACGACAATCATTCCCAAAGCCGCCGGTGTATTTTACCGACTTTTTCTCCTTTTACCCTTGTTCTTGAGCTCTATTCTTTTATCTAAACCTATCTGAAATGTTTTATTGCGAAGCCTGGTGTTCAGCTTCTCTTCTCCCGGGTGTTGTATTTTATTGGGATGGGATT
Organism: Spirometra erinaceieuropaei; assembly: GCA_902702965.1. NCBI lineage: Eukaryota > Metazoa > Platyhelminthes > Cestoda > Diphyllobothriidea > Diphyllobothriidae > Spirometra > Spirometra erinaceieuropaei. Next base: position 725,748 of record CACRXP010000223.1, read on the forward strand.
TTTTGACTCCCTGACAAAATAACATTCATCGACCTTTAAATGCTGCCACCGTCAGTGTGGGGGGTACTGCTCAATAAACGTAATTGGGTCTGACGACAATTGCCGGGTAGCAGGTCGTCATCTAACTCGCGGACTCACTGTCTGTCGCTCTTTAGCCCCATTTTCCTTACAGAGCGGAAAGTAATCAGGATTTCATGTCGTCCTCTGTCCGGAATGGGAACGATCCCTTCGGAGGAAAAGTCTTGTCTGTCAGTTTTAGCGCTAGCGCTATAGGAGCAATCAGAAGTTTCCTGTCTGGCATGCATTTGCCTCGCGGAAGGCCTTTCTCGACCAGTTTTTGCTTACACAGATCTCTACGCTGCTTTTTGAAGTGAGGACTGACCTATGAACTTGTTAAACAAGGCTGCTTCATTGAATACGTTACTGAGTTCGACTCAAGTTTTCTATCCATTGTCTGGAGAGCACCTTTTTGTTCTTGGTGATTGTTCCTTTGTCCATTAGCCGGAACATCTACCATTTTCCCCACATCTCTCACTGTGACTTAATGGGACAAAGAACAATGAACAAAGAATGGCAAGAACCAACGAATAGGGGTACAGAGACAAGTGCAGGGTGGTATGAGTAAAGTATGGTTACTAGCAAACGGTTAGTAGCAAAAAAGAGACCATAATAGAAATTGACATCAGGGATGTCACAGTCATGGATTGCTCTAACCACTACCAACCTCAGACCAGGCCCTGCAGAGGAGAGGAAGATAGACGCCAATAAGGGTTAGCCTACTTCCGTAGTTTCATGCGCGTCCTTCGAATGGTCCTTCGAATGCGCATCCTCAGGAGGATGTCCCTGGTGCGTGTGACCCAGCCCCCCCGGTGTGGCGACTGCTGCTGGCAAACATGACTCGGCTGCACGCATTCAGCCCTCGCCGCGACCAAAGATAACGACTGACTCTTCTAGTTGCCGCCATTGGCGTCTGACCTGCTTGCACTTACCAGGCCAGAGTAAAAGACGGTCCTACCAATTCCGTCTCGTCGACTTTTGTTTTAAAAAACTTAGCGTCCTTAACAGTCCCACTTTGCCAGTAGAATCTGCTGGTAAGGCAGGTTGTCAGCTGGACGCCATGCGTGCGTCCGGTGCCCACTGGGACAACAGCCCTATTGAGTTGGTTGGGAGCGTGTCCGCGTCGGGCTTTGAAGTAAGTGGTCGGTTTGGACGACTGTGGCTTGTGAGCGCCATGCTGAGCCGTGCGGTGTCAGCGGTCGCCCGGACGCGATAGGAGCGTGTAGCAGAACTAGCCTGCACCGACGATTTCCAAAGCAACACGAGCTCAAAATGAGGACCTTATGTTGGACCGTAAGGGGGCTATCTTATTTTTTCTCCCGCCCGCTGTGTGTCGGATGGCTACGGATCTCTCTCAAACATTCAGGCATGGGAGATTTTCCAAGTAATTTGTACAATAGTAACTCCATGGGACCCCTTAACAATTTAATTGCGCAACTAATAAGATTCCCGTATGTTCATGTCCTGTTCCCTGATCCCCCATTAAAGTTTATCCTTAAAGAAGAAGATGGCAGACTCTCGTGACGTACGCGCGATTTTTTTTTTTATTAAAGTAGCGTTCAGTCAAAAAGCGTTAACAGTAGATGCAGAACTCTCAAGTGAACGTCGGCAGACGTTCCGGCTGCAGGAGCTGGTTCGCCTTATTAAGAAGACGCCAGTATCGGCAACCGCTCTGCTCCTCGGAAAACATGGAATAGGCTGTGCTCTGTCGGATTCCAAGTCCGAATCCGGGGAGCAGGGTTTGGGTAGTTTTTTTGTGAATTTGCGTCGTCTGCCCTCGAGAGGCGCGGAACCCTTGAATGTGGGTACAGTCTTGAGCGGGCCTTTCTGATCCACTGAGGATGAGGCCTCGCTTGTAGGACTAGATGCACCCATTCCAGTCGCCATAACACTCGACACTGGACCTGTGGCTGACTGGCGCTGCATCATCGCAACACTGCAGTTGCTCAATGGCGTCAGCTTGTTGAAGTTGGTCTCCTTCGACTTGGTAATTTGTAGCATCTGTGCACCGCTGCCTTTCCTAGCAAACGAAGACCTTGAGGTTTGCGACCCCGGCGAGTTTATTCCAGTACCTTGGTTCCCCTCCTGAACGCTCAGGGGAGCCTGATAAACATCTGTAGATGCGGTATCACCAATGTCTGATTGGAGGGAAGGATTTGGATCCGTTGGATTATTTTGAAAAAGTTCGGCTGACATGGCCCTCTCCACTTTCTCTGAGAGTTGGGCATCGCCTAGCGTGTCGGTAGCGTTCTCCAGTGCCTTCCTGACAGCGCACTGCGCTCTCGTGGTCAAAGCAGCCTCTTCTGATAGGGCCCTCTCCAAGTTATTGGCGAGCTCAAGGTCGCTCAACCGACCAGCAACGTTCTTGACCGCTGTTCTAACTATAGACTGTGCCTTTGTGGCTAAAGAAACCTCTGGCTTTGTGTGAGAAGGTCTCTGAGGGTCACATTCTGCAAGCGATGGATACGTCCCACTAAAGGGTTTCTCAGTACTCACTGAATTAGCTGCAGAGTTCTTCTCTATCGTTATGACGGGTAGCTCCTCGAGACTGAACAGCTGAATTGACCGTAAGTTGTTATCAGATAGAAAAACAAAGTCTTCCGCGTAGGGCAATACACCCAACTTTCTCTGATACCCTTCAAGCCTGTCCTCTTCGAGGTCGTAATCGAGTCTAGGTCCCGGCAAGATGTCTCCTTCTGCATACTCGAACTTCCCCTCCTCAAAGACCACGTTACTATGAGCAGGGTCCAGCAGCTTATTCGCTTGGAATAGTTCCTCGACGGAAGGCTCATCTGTCACATCCTGTGCGGTCAGAAATATAGTCTCCAAATGTCGTAGAAATTCCGAAAATGCAAACACATCCTCCCTATCAAGGTTTTTTGTGGGATCATCAGCTATTTGAGGCCTTAACTTTTGATAAAAATCCCGAATGTGTTCCTGAAAGTCGCTAGCATTGTTCACATTCGAGCCGGTGTGCTGGTGTGTTGCCGCCGCGTTGTTTAACGCCGGACCTAAATCATCATAGACTGGGACTTTTTTGAGAGCTTCATACTGCAGTTTGAGTGGACGCAGAAGAAGTTGCCAGCGTGACAGTAGATAGGTTCTGACCTCAGATCCTGCCCCGACCAAATCTTGCACCAGGTTCATGCAGGCCGCGATGCCATTCCAACGTTGGGCGAAAGGATCTGCTTCGTAGAAGACTGTTCTCATTGAAGTGAGGCCGCCATGGCGCAGGCTTTTAATGAGAAAATCGGATCTGCTGTGTTTTATCAAATCTCTGGCAGCCAGGTATGCTGTCCTTCTGACAGATTCATTACTTGAAACAAGTCGTTTCACGAGATTCTTCAGAAGGCTAGTATCGGGGATGCTTTGGAGGGGACATGTCCACTTAATGCGACCCCTGTTGATTGTGTATTCTCCCTCAAAAAAGGTTGTCATTTTTACAGATGAGACATAAACACTTCGTACGGACAGAACAGAGGGCGTGACACAGCAGGGGACCGTTTGAAATCTGTCGAGACAGGGCAGCTCCTCCAGGTCTACAATTCAGTGGCCGTCTCGTGATTATTGATTTTTTGTCGCGCTATTTTAAGCACGTGCAGAAATGGCATTTGGGAGAAAGCTGCTCCAGTTGAATAAAACCGAAATACCGGTTGGAAACGGGCCCTTTATTTAGAGATCTCAAATGCTACTGGAAGTTGGGTGTCCTTTACGAAAATTATCGTGCTCGAATCCTAGTACTGGCTCACACCTCTCCAAAAGGCATTGTGATGGCATGAAAGCACAAATATGGGCTTTTGTTTTGCTGAGTTTTTTTGAATCCGGTGGGGTATGCAGCGCTGTGGGCAGCTGCAGGGAAGGGCCGAGAGAGGTGTCGACGTAGAGGGAACGATGCGAGCTTAACGGTAAGTTGCGGAAAAGGGGGTCGACCGTAATGAGGAAGGCACACCGGCCATCTTCACCAGCACGCAGCTTCGCCACCACCATCCCAGGTCCGTACGCCAAAAGTGCTTCTTCACTCAAACAACCCTATGCAGTTCGTGAGGTGTTACAATCTCAAAGGCTACTGTGGAAGCTGGGTGTCTTGCGAAAATTACCATAACCGAATCCTAATAGTAGCTCCCACCTCTCCAAGAGGCATCCTGATAGCATATAAACGCAAATTTGGGATTTTGTTTTGCTGGATTATTTGAGTCCGTTATTTAAAGAAAATGAAACGTATTTTGGCAAACTACTAAAGGAGACCAGGGTGTTATTAGTGCTGGCAAAACGTCATTTGTAAAAAATTTGACATTTAGGATGCACCGTTGTAATTCTTCAGTTGTGGAAGCCGCTTAATAAAGTTTAAAATCACAAGGTCAAGACACCGTCACTTCTTACGCACTATGCAATTACTGGTTTAATAAGCCATGGACCTTGACAACTGCAGGTTTTGAGTCAGATACTTATGAGCTCAAAATAGGCGACCGCACATCATGGACTCTCGTGTCCGCTGTCGCTGGTTAGCGATGCCGGAGGTACTCCAGAGTCAGAACGTAGACTACTTAAAAGACTTCGGCGGCTCCCAGTAACAAAATTTCGCCAGCCGAACGGGAAATAAATTATTAGTTGTTTTCCTTCAGTTTTTTTTAACGACGCTGGTGGGTATCCTCATATACTTATGAACAAGCGGACATCCATGCTTCATGGGAGCAGGTGAAAAAGAAAATACACACATCGTGCTCACCAGAGCTGACAATCTTTGCCCTCCAGTCATAGAACTGTGTACGCAAAGAACAATACGTTGAATTTTGCCGCATGTGGGAAGGCCTCTCAACTAGTTTTTTGGGTGTGGTGCATTGCAAGGGCGACCTGACAGGGCAGTTCCTTCTTCCAGTGGTAGTCTTCCTAAGTTTTGCATTTCCTACTACTTTAGGATAAATACCTTTGGCCAACTGACAACGTCTATTGGCCACAGATCAGAGGACGCAGAAGGAATCTCAAACAGACCCTACACTCACCGCGACCTAAAGCTAGTCGAAAGGCCTTATTTCTAGTCTGGCAGTAGATCAAGCATTACAGGACCTATTCCACCGGTAATGTGGCGAAGCATGTGCGGTTTGTCGAAAGTAACTGCCTCAGTGACAGTTGTCAAGACCATGCAGCCACCTGGCTTGATTTTACTAAAGACAGGATCTAACCGAAATAAGTCAATAAGTATTCGTACTATTCTGGCAACCCTAGATCCCTGTTTTCGAATCATCCATGTAAGTGAGCTGTTGATGGTTCCTTCAGTGACACTCGGGTGTAAAGAAGGAAGCCATGAAATCGCAATTTGAAATTGCTGTGCAATTTAACCGTACTTATTAAAATATGTCAATAATTGAGTCTTCCGGTAGTCACTTCGTGGTTTCCAAATTGTCGTCGGCGTATGGATACTGTCGCGCAGTTATTTGAATTTTGCATTGACACACACTAGACATCCTTCAGAAGCGAAAAGGCAGGCTCCAAGTATTTTGCATGACGGGAAATCGCCAGAGATCAAGGTAGTTAAGGATACCCACAGTGACATGATCAGCTCAACATCCAGCCTCGCAGACTACTAATCAGAAAGTACGCAGCCTCAATGCCCCGTCCCATTAAATATTCAAAATGGTTTGACCTAGGATGGGGCCGTTGATCACAAGCAAGACCACCTTTCCTGCAAAAGTTTTAACTTACGGCCTCATCGGTAGACTGACCTTAACGCCGATTCTCGGCGTCGATTCTTATGCCGCTCGTAATGCACACTGCAACCTTGTCCATAAGGCCATATATAGCGTACATACAATGTATAGAATTCATCCGCTTGTCCTCCGAGAATTAGCTGACGTACTGTGTGAGCCGGTGTCCATGATATTTCAGAAGTCCATGGAAGAAGGCGAACTGCCGGAGGAGTGGAAAACGGCCCAGGTTTCTCCAATCTATAAAGGCGGATCCAGGCTGAAGCCCGAAAATTACCGTCCTATTAGTTTAACCTGCATTTTGTGCAAGGTAATGGGACGACTTATTAAAGGACACTTAATGTCGTATCTGGAGCAGAGGGACCTGCTTTGTGCTGCTCAGCACGGATTTCGTCGTGGTCACTCCTGTCTTACAAGCAGTCTTTACTCTCAGGAGCCATAGACCAGGGCCGTCCAGTGGACGTCACCTTCTTTGACATTAAGAAGGCGTTTGATAGCGTTCCTCATGGACGACTCCTATAGATGATTTGGGAGTGTGGAATACAGGGCAACATTTTTAAGTGGATTAAAAGTTTCCTGTCATGCAGGCTCCAAAAAGTGATCGTTGGTACTACTGCATCCGAATAGGTGCTAGTAAAAAGTGGCGTTCACAGGGTTCAGTCTTGGGTCCTCTCCTCTTCCTCATCTATATGACTGTCCTTCAGACCTTGAGTGCGACGACACCATGTTTGCAGATGATATAAAGATCTGGAAAACAATCAGCTGCGTTGACGACTCACAGAAACTACAGAAAGATGTTGATAAGCTGGCTGCATTGTCCAGCAAGTGGCTTCTAGTGTTTAACGTATCCAAATGTGCAGTCTTGTGACTAGAATCTGGTCGGAGGCGCTTCCCAAAACACCAGTACACCATAAATGGGGTTCCACTAAAAGAAAATGGACACGCACAAAGACCTAGGTGTCTGGACATGTTTAAACTTGCTGCCCTCCCAGCACTGTAAGTCGTTCAAAAGGCAACCAGCATCATGCACTGGACTAGGCGTGCCTTCAAAATCTTTCCTCCAGATCTCTTCTCATAGATATTCGGCACTTTCGTCAGACGGCCTTTGGAATACGGAATGCCATCATGGATGCCCTGGATGAAGAAAGACAGTGATGCCATAGAGCTGGTGCAACGACGGGCCGCAAAACTGGTGGACGGTCTCAGGACTCTGTCATGCCCAGAAGGACTGATCCAGCTAAACTTGTTCCCCATTTCCTATAGACGAATGAGGTGTGACCTGTTATGTACATTCCGCATTATCCACGGGCATGAATGCTCGCTCAAATCTGAAGAGTTCTTTGAATTCACGACCACGAGTCACCTGCGCGGTCATCCGTACAAAGTCAGGCGGGAGCGTACACGCCTAGACCATCAGAAGTTTTCCTTCAGCCAGCGTGTTGCTCGACCGTGGAACTCACTCCCAAGTGGAATAGTGACATCTGATACAATGGCTGTATTCAAAAGGCAGCTCGATCGTTTGATCTTTGATAAACGACGACTATCACTGCAGGACTATCTGCGGTCAGTCATAAATTTCATTTCTCGATTTCATCCTTATGCAACACATCCCTGACGTTTAATGACATTTCCCCTCTCAAACTACGCAAATGACTGCACTTTGTGCTGATTGTATATAATTGCAATTGGGCGCTGCTATCCACGAAGCCAACCGCATAGCCGCCGCCAAAGCGAAACGCGAAGCCCGCAAATCACAACTTCGCCCAGTACGGAACGCCGCCGCACAACCGCTTCCAACGTGTCCTCGATGTCAACGGACATTCCGGGCTCGAATCGGACTTGTTGGACATCTTCGGACCAACTGCGCCTCTCGAACTGTACCAACCATCGTCCCCCCGCCCGACTCTTCCTCCCCGCCACCGCCAACTAACTCTGACAATTCTTCTGAACCACCACTTCCATCATCATCATCATCCTCCTCCTCCTCCTCCTCCTCCAACGGCGGCCGCTCAGGCGACTGTCACGCGCGCAACAACCGACGCCACCACCACCTCCACCGACTCCAGCGATGAGGATCAGGATTAAACCTGCCCTCACTGCGACCGCACCTTCACCTCGCGCATCGGCCTGGTCGATCACTTGCGAATCCACCGCACAGAGACTGGCGAACCACTGCCTGGAGCACCAACCTACACCCACCGCACTCGCCTTCACCGCCCACAATGCCCTCGCACCTTCCGGCATCGCATGGGCCTATTCGGCCATATGCGCATCCAAGAGAGCGGCATTGACCGCACTCCTGACACACCCACCACATCCGACGCATCCACCGTGCAAAACCCCACACCCGCTCCACCCGTCCGCGCCACCACCAGCACCTCTGTAGGTGACACTGACACCGCCGATTTCTCATGCCCACACTGTCCACGCACATTCACCTCACGCATCGGCCTGGTCGGTCACTCGCGAATCCATCGCACAGAGACTGGAGAACCAGTGCCTGGAGCACCAACCTATACTCACCAAGCTCGTCTCAACTGCCCACACTGCCCTCGCACCTTCAGGCATCGCATGGGCCTATTCGGCCACATGCGCATCCACGACGACCTGAGGTAGACAACCGCCGGCCAAACCACACATTCACTCACTCCCTACCACCACCACCGTCACCCCACCACACATCAACACTCCCACACCTCATGCACCCAACTGTCACTTCCCACGCAAGTGGGAAGTGTGCATCTCGACTCGGTCCTCATGCGGCTTCGGCTGCAGGGGTTACTTGAGTCCGAGACTATCCCGACACGTCAAGCGTCGTGGATAGGAAGGTTGCTGACTGACGCCCGCTCTCGGTTCACGCAGTTCGTCGCGTTGTGTGTGTGTGTGTTGTGTGTAGTGGCGGGGGTGTAGGGGTGACCAGCGGTGGGTTCACGTGATGGTCGTAGTGGTCGCTCACTTGCTTGCAGGTGAGACTACACCTAGCGTCCATTTGCTGGCACCCAACTCTCACCTGTGGCTCCACGTAGCTGGGCTCTGCTCAGCGGCCACACCCCGGGCAACCGTCTCGACCGGCGGGCTAAACCAGGTGAGGGCGCTGTGCACTTGTGCCGAGTGCACAGCGTACCGCGGACTCCGACGGATGGATGGTCGGATGAAACACTGCGCCGGCATCGTCGAGACGAGGCTCTGCCTGGTACGCCGTTGGATAACTGCTGCCGGGACGGGTCTCTGCATCGCCTTCGCTGAGACGCGCCCACCCCCGCCGACGGAGACCGCGGACTCACGGCACATGCGGTCGTTCTCCACTACGAACATAAAAGTCGTGGCCCCATAGTGGGATTCGGTCGCGCCAACCAGGCACATGGGCAGCCCGATTCAGGGACGGCACTGCCTGCCCCCGCGAGGGGAAGGGCCTAGAAAAGGTGGTCTAAAAAATGCTGGGCACCACGCCGTCTGCAGGCCAGCCAAGGCCGCAGATGCCATCAACACGGTCGAAACAATCAAAATCGAAACAACAACAATACCAATAACAACAACCATACTCTTTCTCCCCATCCTACCTCTTCTACCTCTATATCCATCTATTCTTCTGCCTATTCTCCTCCTTCGTCATCTTCTTCTCCACCTCCTTCCCGTCGCCCCACTCGTTTTCCCCAGACTGACAGGGTGAGCACGCTCACTCTGGCAGCCTGGAATGTTCGTTCCCTTTTAGACAATCCGAGGAGCAACCGACCGGAACGGAGGACGGCGCTAGTGGCACGAGAACTGGCGCGCTACAAGGTGGACATCGCCGCACTCAGCGAGACCCGATTCTCCGAACAAGGCCAACTGGAGGAGGTGGGTGCCGGCTACACCTTCTTCTGGAGTGGTCGACCCA
>CACRXP010000223.1:750898-765429 GCA_902702965.1 Spirometra erinaceieuropaei
AAAGGCTCCAACCCCGGTGTTTTTTTTTCAACCGGACTACTCGCCAGCCGAACGGCTCAAGCGTCGTCAGCTGGTTCTAGAACTAAGAAAGAGGCTCAGCGAGGGGGAGAACAATTTAGTAATATACAACAACCAAGTACGGTGGCGTCCGTCACTCTTCCTTTGGACAGATCCTGTCCGAATGACCGCGCAGCCGACATAGTAAGTGAAGGCGCTAACCCAAATGTAACCACATCATCCGTCTGCCGGAAATTGAAATTCTTGTACACCAACGTGCAGACTTTGATATCAAAGTTCGACGAGCTGAAGATCCACCTCTGCGACCTATCCCTGACGTAATCTCTCTAACAGAAACCTGGTTGACCCAACACGTGGACGACCGTGAGCTGGCCTTGCCTGGCTACCAGATGTGTAGAAGGGATAGGGAAGGGCGTCAGGGAGGAGGCGTACTAACGTATGTAAAAAATGGGCTAAATGTATCAGACAAGACCGATAACTTTTCGTGCAGTTCCGAGGCAATCTGGTTGTCTATTAAAGTGCCGAGCTCGCCTAGCCTCGATGTCCTGACAGTTTATCGACCGCCGAGACGGGACAACATGGCCGACGTTCGCCTGCTGGAGGAGCTCGAAAAGTTCGCTACGCGGCCGGATATCCTAATCATGGGCGACTTTAACGCGCCCCATATTGACTGGAGCTCAACCCATGCAAATAGCTCAGAGCAGACCTTCGATAGGAGTTTTCTGAACACGGCATTGAAGCTATTTCCCACTCAGCACGTCATGTTACCAACTAGAGTACGCGAAGGCCGACAAGCCAACTGCCTTGATCTTGTCCTTACGAAGTCACAGGACAGCATTGATGAGGTGTCATGCCTACCCCCCTTAGGTAAAAGAGACCACGTCGTTCTTATATGGGATTACTCGCTTTTTTCCATGCCCAAGAAACCCGGGACAGTTAGAAGAAACCTTTGGCGCGGGGATTTCGACCAAATGAGGGCTGAAATTTTACGCATTGAGTGGGAGTCCATATTTGTTGGGAGCATAATCGAAGACTGGCAACGGTTCCGAGAAATTCTGCACGAGCTGATCGTAAACCACTGTCCGCTTTCACGGACAGACCTCGATGGCTTACGCAAGCCTTGAAGAATGAAGTGAATAAAAAACGACGGTTGTGGAAAAAATCGCTTTCTGACAGGAGCCCCACATCTATATGCGCGTACAAAATTCAAAGAAATCGAGTCAAGGGTCTTATCCTCAAAACTAGAAAGGAATTCGAACGGGATCTGCTTAACCGTGCCGCGGAGAACCCTAAATTATTCTACGGTTACATTAGGCAGTGCACGCGGAACGAGGACCCAATACCCCTGATAAGGACTGCTGAAGGCGAACATCTCACTGACGACAGGGCGAAAGCTGATCACCTTTCAGAATTTTTTCGGTCTGTTTTTAGTAGCGAAACAGGATTCAACCCTTCGGCCCTTCAATCCTTCGAACACACCCCAATTATAGAGACCGTCCAGTTCACTGAGGGTGTGGTTCTGACGGAGTTGCTGAGGCTAAAGGAATCCACATCACCAGGTCCCGATGAGATTCCGGCAAAGATTTTGAAGGAACTCGCCGGTGAGTTGTCTAAGCCACTCTCCATGCTTTTCCATACATCCTTCGAGATCGGATATCTGCCACCCGACTGGAAGTCGGCGTGGATTACGCCGCTGTACAAGGGCGGAAGTCGGGTCTCTGCGAACAATTACAGACCGGTCAGCCTCACCTCCATTTGCTGTAAGATTATGGAGAAGATAATAAAGCAACAACTAATGCAGTTCATTGAACAAAACCATTTGCTTTCCGATTCTCAGCATGGATTCCGAAAAGGCAGATCCTGTGTGACAAACCTGCTCTACTGTCTGGAACACTGGACTAGGGCTGTTGATAGAGGAGATATGGTGCACGCCATCTATATCGACTTTAAAAAGGCCTTCGATAGTGTGCCTCACCACCGCCTTCTATACAAACTTAGCCGTGCAGGAGTGCGGGGTAAGCTTCTGATGTGGATTCGGAGCTTTTTAATCGGCCGCTCTCAAGCCGTCCATGTCGGTGACCAACAATCTGCCGAGGTTGCCGTTAAGAGTGGTGTTCCCCAAGGCTCTGTTCTTGGCCCTACGCTGTTCCTCGTATACGTCAATGACTGCGCAAACGAACTGAATTGCGATGTCGCAATGTTTGCCGATGACATAAAGATTTGGAGTACCATACGATGCGAAGTTGACGAGGCGCGACTGCAGACAAGTCTGGACCACCTCGAGCAATTGTCGAAAGACTGGCTTCTACCGTTCAACGTAAACAAGTATATTTTCCTACGCGTCGGCAGAACCAGTTCTCCTAACCACACGGTCTACCGTCTGACTGGCAAACCACTGCAAGAAGTCGACGTCCAGAAGGACTTGGGTGTATGGATCACAACCTCGCTTAAGCCTTCGCTGCAATGTTCAAAGGTGGCCAAGTCGGCGATGTCCATGCTATACCTTGTCAAACGGGCGTTCTCCTGTTTTGATGAAGACTGCTTCGCCAAGGTCTTTCAAAATTTTGTGCGACCGCATCTGGAGTTTGCTATCCAAGCATGGCGACCCTGGACCGCTAAAGACTTGGGCATACTCAAAAAAGTTCAACGGCGAGCAACGAAACTTGTATCTGGGCAGTGGTCACTACCCTACGAAACGCGATTAGCTAATCTTGACCTCTTTCCTTTGAGTTACAGACAGCTACGTGGGGACCTGATACAAGCTTTCCGCATCGTGCGCAATCAGGGCTGCTGCCTCGCGTTTGGAGACTCCTTCGAGTTGGCGACTACGACTAACCTGAGAGGCCATCCACTCAAACCGCGTGTGGCTGGTGTCCGGTTAGACACCCGAAAGTTCTTCTTCTCCAACAGAGTGGTTGCAGCTTGGAATGCCTTGCCTGAGGATGTTGTTATGTCAGGCTCGGTAGATACTTTTAAATGGAGACTAGATCAGCATTGTAGCGCGCACCACAATAACGCCGGACTACGGCCACCTTGACAGCCAACGCGGACAATTCAGTGTTATAACGATGCTACTACCAACATTTAAGTAATATATGTTTATGTTATTTATTAAGTTTGGGCCACGTCGCACACCGCTGTTCGCATTCACCACGATGCCTGTAGACTAAACAATTTTACTTCTTTTCCCGTGTCTTAAGTGTGCCTCAACTGTCCGCTGTATTTTGACCAACAAAGCAAGTTAATGTGCCTCTAAACTCTGTTAAAGCATGACATTCTGTGTTCATCTGTACAGTTTTTTGCTATTCCCCTCGCATTTCTTTCATGTTACTTCCTTTCCATTTCCTCCATATATATCCTCTGCATGTAACCAATAGGGATTTCAAAGGTACACACCTACTTTCCCTGAAATATACTGATACTGATAATGATACTGATTACTTTTGCCCACTCCGATGTAGAGTTACCAACAACGACTTTTTGTAATGCTTGCGACAGGAAATTCCTGACCCATTAAAACGCAATTCCGAAATTCTCACACCCAAATCCTCTATAAAAGAAGCATGTGTGGGACGCCATAAGAGGCTTCCTTGACGTCAAAAACATGACATATACTGGACAACATATACTTGTGGTACATCTCCACTTCCTACGCTAATAACGAAAACTCGCATATTCTAACGGCGAAATGCCTCCTATACACTGCTGCAATTTCTTGCGAGCAATAGATCCGCCAAAAGTCAATTTATGCCTACGAATGCATAATTCTAAATATGAACCAGTGTTGCCCACAACAAACAGCACAATATTGTTTGTTCCCGAGTACGAGGAGTCGATATGACCGTTGCCATGAACGAGTACTTTCGAGAGAAATAATATGTCTGGAATTTCACCCTTACGTCTGAGCTGTGTGGATGCCTGCTCACTAAGCATGTTTTCTTGTCATCCGTCTGCTACATACATTAAAACATATTTTAACACACCGATAATTTAGCGGAAGGTTAATTGTTCACTTGCCGCCTGTAAGGCATTTTTGTATTGGCTGCCGTTTTCTGTTGCACAATCCTCAGCTATCCTTCTGACTGTTGTAAGTCGTGTGTATAGTTGGCCCTCTTTTAAATTCCTCCATTTAAGTTTAATATAAAGGCTGGGTTCCATTAGTTAAGTTTGGTCATGTCTTCGTTTGCCCATGAATTTAACCATGTGGTTAAATTCATTACCCATTAGTTACTTATAAGGCACAGACCTGCAGCATCCCTCAAGTTGGCATGGTAGCTATTGTCATACAACATAATAACAGGCATCGGAAGCGAGGGCTTTCACGTACTTTCCTGCGCATTAATGCTACCTGGCGTTGACGAAAAGCCTTCTCGGATCACAGGCAGAACGAAAGAGTTATTATGAACTATGCGTGGAATACCCTCGAGGGCGGCTATCATGATAATTTCAACCTTATCAAATCAAATCAGTGCCTTTTGAGTAAATGATAGCTCTTGAAAATTCCATTTGGACAGTATGCGAGTCTGCATAAAGAGCGGTTTAGTTGCCAGGATTTACAGGTAATTCCACTGTGCGAAATCCATAAGACTGACGGCGAAACAGGAATGCTAAAAGGCTGATGGGTTTGTCGAACAACAGCGAGCGACACACTGACTGCACTTGCACACAAGAAGTTTAGCAGTATCAAGTTTAATGTAGGCGAAGTGGGCTATTGAAACCAAGGAAGCAGTATGTTGAGAGTTATGACTACGACTTAATTGATGTGATTTGGAGAATTCTGGCCGACATTTAACAGGTGCGTAGTCAGACCCGATGGTAGAATTTACGACATTTGTAGGTAAAGAATTCCACTGTCGAATGACTCTTTTCGAGAAAAATAAGGAACGTTGGTTGGTGCAGCACAGCTCCTTTCTAAAATAGCAATCATGACGTCAATAATTCGCCTTCGGTGCTTTTTCGAAAAAAAATCCCCAGTCCACAGCAAGATCAAGCCCCCCTAGCAAGTGTGACGTTAGCGTAAGGTCACCTCTCCCTGTCTATAGCGGGGGTGGAGGTTTAAGGTAGTCAGTCGCGGTTGGTACGTCGAATTTTTGAGTTCAGGAATAAGCTTTGTAGCGCGTCAGTAGAGACCTTCAGAAATATCTCTCTTTCGGAAGTCACGGCCGCCAAGCCCATACCACATATTCCAGGTGTGGCCACACAAGTTCTCAATATATCTTACCGAAGATATCTACATCGAGTTCGGCAAACGTTCTGCCTATCACCCTCATAGTTGACTTTGCATACACTGCGACATTGGTACACTGCGTTGTTACGCATGCATAGTTTTTGACGAATACTCCAAGGTCTTTTTACACATTTGCAGTTTTAAGTAGTTGATTTTTCAAGTGATACTGTTGTGTAAGTACATATCCTCTTTGGCTCGCTGACACTGTGTACATTATTACATATTTGTCGACATCGAATTTTGTGCACCAGGACTCGCCCCATGTCAACAACCTTCCTATATCCTGTTGCAATATCTGGGAGTCTCTCTCATCTTTTATGACCCTCCATAGCTTAAAATCATTTGCAAAGAGCGTTATATCGGACTCCACTTCCTATATTAGGCAATTTGCATAGATAATAAGTTGGAGAGGCCCAAGAACCGACGGAGTGTATTGCTCAACCATTTGATGGGACAAATGCTATAAGATTAAAAAGCTCGTTTATTTACTCCCTGTTTTCAAAAAAAGGTGTTAAGCTGTGATGTAGCAACTACGGAGCCATCAGCCTACTCGGCGTCACCACAGTGCTTGTCTGTATCGCTCTAAACGACTTCCGCGCCCTCTGGATTGCCCCGACAAGGGAGCGCAAGGTGTTACTTCGCCCCAGCAGAGGCCACCTCGCCAGATATTCATTTTGTCACGATCCCTTGATAGACGGTAGGATTTTACTCGAAATCGATCATCTCCACCCTTGGTGCTGCCAGAGACTTCGACTCAGTTTACATAAGCGCCTTGTGAAAGGTCGACTGCATGCCACTGAATCTCCTTAACAGGAGTAAGCCCTATTACGAGGTATGGCTGACGACATCTTTGGTACATGGCGGAGAGGACCAGTGTTTAAGCATTATTTCCGACATCTTGTCATTACCACCCTTAGCGTATAAGCAGTCCATGCTAGGAAACCACAACTATGCGAGTGCTTGACTGAGACAAAGGCTCTTCGTCTTGGACCTTGTATATGTCGATAGCATCGCTCTGCATGGCACTCCTTCGATGATTTATTATCCGCGTTCCTCCCCACGGTCACGGATTCCCCTAAAGCTGACTTGCGAGCGAACGCTGGCGATATTAGTGTTCTGCCCTAGGTCCCTAAACTTCGGGAAGTTTTCACTATTGTTTTGCACATCAAGGAACCCGTGACGGGCGATTGTTTGTCTGTTTTTATTCCGTGTTATCAGAGACAGTTAAGCGGAGAAGCAGTACACCTCTTATCACCTTAAGCTGCATCGCTCATGAAGACGGCAACAAAGCGACTAACTAAAAACTTAATTTGATACTGTCAGGCGGGGTCTTGAAAAGCCTTTTTGTCGTCTTTACCACACGTCCCGCGACTGACGGTGATAATGTTTCCTGATGTTTGTTGTTGTCAGCCAGCTTATTTTAACGCTCCAACACAGGTTTCACCAAACAAAATCCAAAAGCACACTTGCGTTTTCATAATAGTTTCCATCTCTTTGCGTCTGAGGAAATAAATTCCATGTATAACCCCCACACCTGACCTGTATAGTGTACTAAGTCAGCCGCTTCATGGCACGTGATTTAATGAAATAGTTATGTTATGCCATCCGCAAAACATTGGCACACTTTACATGTCGTCAGAATCCAAATAAACCAACAACCAGACACTTCACTCGAGAATTTCAAACTTTCATTCCTCCCCACGAATTTTGCCGTTAATGATTAAATGACTGGTGAAGTCGCTCACAGCTTGTGGAACTGCAATTGCGCCAAACGTCTCAAACATGCCAAGTTATAGCCAGCTACCTCTTTTCTGGGCGAACTATATTTTGGATCAGTTAGGACTCGTGCATTTACTTCTGTCGAACCCCAATAAAAGCCAACTTTTATGTTTTACCTTTCTAGTCGTCTTTTGCAAAGTTGAATTTGCTGTCTTTAAAGCCATCGAACCACCAGCGCCCCAACCTTTCATATGGGAAAGGCGAAAAAAGACCCATTGAACTCGCTCTTTGGCAAGCTTTGGTATGCATGTTCCACGCGTTTACCTTAAATCATCCCACCTCAGTATTGACGCCAATGGAAAGGCCTCGGCCGAGGGAGTCCTTGAATTTTCAAAAGCTGTCCATCTAATAGTTACAGAGCTATGCAAGTTCTACGGCCTCTCCTCAACAATCGAGCCCGTAAATGGTGGGTATTTTTTGCTTATCGCCTTGTTGATGACAGTTTTTTAGACGAGGCGTCTGCCACCCACTTCTTTCTTGAATTATCTGACTTTCTACGCGAGTACGGTATGTTTTTCTGTAATCTCTGACCGGCTTGCAATCACAATGTCGACACTAAGTTTCTGCCACAATTTAATCATTGTTTACTCGACCCCTACAATATAATTTGTCCATAGAAGAGCAACCCCCCCTCCGATCATCGGCCGTCCCAATTTCATTGCCTATTCTGAACTCTGGTCACCTTATTAACCATTGAGTACCATATAGAAGTTTCATCCCCTTCTCACTTGCATTGAAAAAAAAAAACTGAAAAAGAGAATTTTGGAAGCCGGCCAGGCTATGAATCTATATCAACTGATGCGCTCATAAGTCCTCCATTAGCAGACGAAGCGTCACAGAAAATCAAAATTAGGCCGTCTATGCGCACGCGTTTTTGCCCTCGACAGACCGATGCACATGTACACATTCAGACGATGGGCGATAGGTAGTAGAGAACAAGCGTTTGCTCACAGCAGTAGGAATTTCCTCCAAACCAAATCCAATTAACTTTGCCTGACTGTGGTTTTTGACGAATTGCTGGGGTTTTTAATTGAGGCTGGAGCCGTCGCATTTGGTGGATTGAGGAAGTAGTTGCGGGAACATAGACCAACCGAATATCTGCCTCTTTACTTGTGTATGACTTCACCAAAAGTCTGAACAATCGCATTTTACTTAAAATAGACTTGAACCCCCCCACCATGGCTTAAGTCTGCGAGTGTTCCCTAAACAGTCAGAAAATGATCGTGGTGAGCAGGTCGTGCGTATTTCACGAGTAGCAAAATGTGACCGTCTTAAATTCCAGGCTGATGCCCACATTATATGGTGGTAGGCCAATGATTCAGAAAGTTATGTGCCTACAGTGCGTGACCGATCTCATGAAATGTTAGTCAAAATTCTGGAATGCGGTTTCCGATTAGGAAAGATTACTTAAGTGGGGTTGTTATACTGATTATCATGCAGCATAACCTATAACATTTCAGACTCACCAGGATGTTGGCTTCCGAATGCACCTCTTTTTGACCTCATGCAGAAACCACACTCGGTAGAAAATGACTATTTAAGTGGCGTGCATTTTTCCTATTGATTTTCGATGATCCTATAAATTCGAATATATTTTACAGAAAACATGCACAGAATATGCTTTCTTTTGCTCATTTTGGTAGGAAATCACATTATCTTCATATTTTATGCCCGAAAAAAGTGTGTATTTAGGTTTTAACAAAGTTTTCCGATTCCCGAATAATTTTCAGCCTGATCCGCCATTGCACCAGCGCTTAGAAATTTTTGTCTGCATAGAGTTCATGAAATTTTGCAATGGATCCGGACTGTGTTGTGCATTTACTGAGGAGCATTAGTAAACGGACATGTGCGGTCTTGCATGCATGAACATCGTACAGTCTTAAAAATCTCATAATTAGAAACTTTTTAAAACCTAAGTATACACTTTCTTCGGGCATAAAATTTGAGGATAATGTGATTCCCTACCAAATGTGCAAAAGAAAGCATATTTTTTGTGCATGCTTTCTGCAAATAAATTTAAATTTATAAGGTCATCGAAAATCAATAGGAAAAATGCATGTTACTTAAGTAGTCACTTTTTACCGAGCGTGGTTTCTACATGAAGTCAAAAAGAAGTGCATTTAAAAGCCGACACCCTGTCGAGTCCGAAATGTTATAGGGTTATGCCTCCTGATAATCAGTATAACAACTCCACTTAAGTAATCCTTCCTAATCGGAAACGCATTCCAGAATTTCGACTAACATTTCATGAGATCGGTCACGCACTGTATGTTCGACTCTTTAAGACGAAGTCTTCAATCAACAGTTTGCTGGGTGTCAACCACTCAAATTATTCACAAATTCGTGTTTTCAAGTAGATACCAGCCACATTTTGATTCCAAAATATTATTTTGCTCTTCCTCCATAGGTTGTCCATATCCAGCCTTTTCGGACCTCCCGGTTGGTGAGAGATTCGCTTCGGTTGAGAATAGGACGCTGATTCTCCGTAAGTACAGTAAAGTCAGACTTAACTCATTCGGCATAATTCAGAATACCTCTGTGTGACATTTTAGTTGCCGACACCGTTTGAGATGGTCATTGCGCAGAGCCTGCGCAAGGCGTTTTCGTCTGAGAGTTTACACTGATGAGTAACAGCATCATGCATCATTCTTGCGCATGTGAGCCGTAAGAAAATGCAAATAGACAGGCCTGAAGTGGACCAAATGCAGAAGAAGTGAGTCTGGTTATCGAGACCCACTGTATTTATCAGTTGGACCACGCAACTTATTACAACTATTATCATCATCATAATCGCTCAGGGCAATATTTGTAATGTAGTGTTGCAACCGCTGTTACCGACATTTCGATTGTCGTTTCCGACGATGTCCACCAAGTGCTTCACAGCATGGTGAAACAGAGACGGTGACTTGTGCGTGAATTAGTTTATAGTGATAGTAGACATGCACAGCATCTACCGCATTCTCTCCCCTACTCCTCAACTGGAGCTGGTGTCAAGACAGATTCAAGAAGACCGGAGGTGGGGGAGGGCGCAGGTGGCTGTCACGGCCGGACTCGCTCCTAGGCGTGCTACCACACCCCCTGGTCCAGAACATACAGCTGGCCATGATTTTTTTTGACAAAAGCACCCCAAAAGGAGTCAGAAAGACGAGGATGACTGTGCAGCCATGCCCACCACTTCTGTACCTAGCGGGAGCGTAAGCGCATCTATCGGCAGGGAACCAGATGTCAGAGAACTACCAGCGCATATCAGGCTGCGAGGGCAGTGGCTTGCTGTTACTGGCATAGCACACGCTTTCAGACCTTTTGACCTAAAAGAGCGACAGGTGGCCTGCATTTAGCCTGGGCCGTCACCCTTCAAGGTTGGGTAACCAAACGGTCGTCGACTGAGGGACGCTACCCATAAGGCACACATGCAAACGCAAACACTCTTCTCACATGCATGAGAGTGCCGCAGATCGCTTGAGAAGGGGCCGTGACAGCCTGGTTCTCAGCCCGCCACTCCACACACACACACACAACTGTGCAGACTGCGTGGACTGAGTTGGGGCTGCAGTTACCACCAGCGCTATCTCGTCACTCATGCTTGACAAGGATCGCCACTCCCCACGGAGCAACAACGACCTGAATATGGCTTAGACTCTAACGACAGAGAGAAATGGACTTTTGGTATTGGATGCTGGAATGTGCGAATGTCCCTGGACCCTGGTACTCAAAGTCTAACTGCGCGCAGCCTTTTGCAGTACAACGTGGATGTCCGCGGCCTGCCTGAAGTCCGGCTTTTTGACTCGGGCTCTCGAGAAATAAAGATCTCAGGAGCCAACTCACACGTCCTCTTGTACTGCAGCGGTCCACGCAACTCTTTTGGTGGACAGGGTGTGATGGTCGCCCTCTTACCGTGCTTTACTTGCTTAGGAACCAGTCAATGACTGGATGACTGTCGTGCGACTGGAGGGTCATTTCACGAACATCTCTACGCACCAACTTCAGCTACCGAACAGCGTGATATAGAGGCATTTTACTCGCAGTTGCAAGCATTAGTTGAAAGACTCCCCTACCACGATCTCCCGATTGTTGTTGGGGATTGGAATGATCTGAGTAGACCTGGGGACTCTGCAAACAGTCATCTTATTGGCGCTTTGGGCTTGGTTCTCGATGTGAGAGATTGTTGGAAGTTGCTGATTAGAACCGACTGTTTTTCACCAAAACGTGCTCTCAACATCACAACAAACATCTTCTAACGGTCATACGACCAGTCAGATTGACTACATTCTAGTCAGCATAAGGTTCCGCATCTGGCTTCACGATAGCTTATCGATGCGCATTACCGAGACTGGTAACGCCCACAGGTCGAACTATGTCCTCGTTCGTACACGCTTGAAAGTTCCCCTCTCATCCGCGCCCAAAATACCATGTCCTAGACGCCTCGTTGCTGCAAAAATCCGGCAACCCAGCACTTTCGAAACCCTTGGGCAGAGGGATCCAGTACTTTTTTACGACTCTAGCCGACGGAGAAGGCAGTAACCAGTGGTCGTAACTGAAAACATACATCTATGGGACAGCGGAGGAAATTCTTGGATATACCCAGGGACGTGGAATAGCCCTTCAATGTTCTGCTCAGACGGCCCGAGCCAAGTCTCATAGTGATGGTTCCTTCCACCAACTCCGGAAGATGACGGTAAAGTCGACTAGGGATGACCGGAAGGAATATTGGGCTGAAATAACGACCTCCGTTGAACAGGCCTCAAGTGTTGGTGACACTCGAAAACTCTATCACCTTGTCCGCCAAGTATGGTGGTAAGCCCTCTGTACTGAGTGACTCTGTTCGAGACGTGAATGGCGGTTTTATTGCTGACAACTCGGCCAAGGTTGATCGCTGGCGTGAGCACTTCAAGCACCATCTCAACTTCGATACCCAACCCACCACGCTCTTGCTCTCCTCTGCAGCAGAGTTTCCCTCCTCTCTGACCTATGCGGCGTCATGTGACCCCTTTTTGAAGGGGAAGTCGCCGATGGCAATTAAAGTCTACGCAACAAGGCACCCAGAGAGGACGGTATACCCGCTGAAATCCACAAGTCTTGTTTGAAAACTCTGGCACCCTGGCCCCATGAGGTAATTGAGCAAGCGTGGAGAGACGAGGTTGCTCCTGGTGACTGGGGCTCGGGAATTCTTGTACCTGTCCTCGGGAAGGGAGATAAGACGAGATGGAAGAGCTACTGAGGATTAAATTTCTCCGAAGTTGCCGCTAAGATCTTCGCTGTTGTCCCACTCAGGCGATTCCAGGTTTTGCGTGACTCTAGGACGAGGCTCAGTCAAGCCGGATTTCGTGCAGGACGTGGATGTGCGGACCAGGTTTTTACACTGAGGCGCATTCTTTAATTCCGCCATAGCTACCAATAACCGACGGTCGTCTGTTTTGTTGGCTTTGCCGTCGCGTTCGACTCCGTCCATCGAAGTCCCTGTGGTGGACAATGGCACTAGATGGTGTACCGCCAAAGTCATTGTTATGATCAAGGCCTATTACCGATCCGCCACTGCGCGAGTTCTGGTTCACAGCAATCTTGCCCAACCGTTCGGTATTCAATCTGTCGTTCTACAAGGTTGTTTCCTGTCGCCCATTCTGTTCCATCACGCTGTTTACTGGGTTCTCAGGAGGACCCTACCCGGAGATGACAATGTTGAGTTTGCACCCGAATACCGGCTGACTGATCTCGACTATGCCGATGATATCGCCTTACTTGCTTCAGATTTTGGCGATCTGCAGTCTATGGTGTAACGGGTGAACGAGGTCGCTAAATCAGTCAGTTTATCCATAAACACTGGGAAGACCAAAGTGTTTTCAAGCTGCATCCCTGACCAGGAGATGGCCGTCAACTTGAAGAAGTAGACAGTTTTAATACCTTGGAGCGAAGCTGCTTTCGAATGGACAGATTAAGGACGATATTGTCTCCCGAATTGATGCTGCCCGCCGGGTTTTCCCAAGCCTTCGAAAGTGTCAATGCATCCTTCGAGATATCTCCCTCGTCACTAAGATTCACATGTGCCGTACATTCGTCCGGTCTGCACTTCTCTATGGTAGTGAATGTTGGACTGTCCGTGTAGAGGACGAGCGAAAACTGGCGATATTTGACCACCACTGCCTGAGGACCATTCTTCGAGTGAAGTGTGCCGACTTCGTCTCGAATAAGACAGTTTGCACCCGCTGCGACATCCCAAAGATAACCCAGGCCATCCAAGAAAGACGACTGAGGTGGTTTGGGCATGTTCTTCGGCATCAACCTTAGGAGCTCGGTGTTACTACCCTCGATCCGGCACCGTTACCCTATTGGAGGCGTCGAAGAGGGGGTCAACTCAAAACCTGGCTCGACACAGCTCGTCGAGACATGGAAGTGGTTCTTGGGCCCTCGGTATGCGATCTCCGTCGTTGGCGCGGAAAATGCGTGGAGCGGTCCAGATCTGCCGCCGCGGATCGTCACGCGCGGAGAAGTACAGTTCGGGACACCATCGAGGCCGGCTAGATCAGACATGATCGCAGCCGTACCAAGTCCGAGTACAGCATTGGTTAACTTCCGTTCCCATTTTCGCAATTTTCCGCTGCATACGCCAAACCGATCACTGCACCCACTCACACCCAGTTGACCACTGGTGCAAACGAAGAGAAACCGATACGGAGGACCCCTTCCTCGCGAGAATCCAGCGTGTTTCACATTGCAATGAATTTGACGACCTGCTACGACGCACTGCGTGTTGTTGTTTGGAAGGTTCCCATCTGACCGGATAACTCGACCCCCTTGTAAAGGTCAGATCGTAGTAGCTCTCTCTTTATGTGGCCTTTGTGGCACCTCTCACATAGGTTAGATCCGAGCCCTTTGGTAGCCAATTTTAGACGGCAGTTTTACTTTACATTGGCTACTACGCCCAATTTTACTCCCTGGACGGCTTGATTTGAACAGGTCACTGGCAGATGAGAGGGAAGGAGGAGAGAAGGATGTTGGTTGAACACTCAGAACAGTTAAGCGCACTGTCCTGAATAACTACTGGTCGTGCCTTGGAAGGTGGCCAACTGACGGGATAACTCGGTCTCATTCAGGACCGAGGGTCGGGCTGTAATACCCCTTTACGTAACCCCATTGGTGCATTCACTTATTTCCGAACTCAAAGGCTCAAGATAAAATCTGATAGACAAGGCGTGGAGATCAGGTCGAATGTGACGAGCTTTTTTAGTCATTTTCGGCCCACTCGGTATTGTCCCTGAAACACTAGGTATGGGAGTAGAGAGCATGGCAGATGTTACCTTTCTAATAAATAAATCGTTGCGCATGTCACCACTGCGCTTTCTTCATTTGCAACCATCAAGCTACCGGTCCTTAGTCTGATCTAACTCGTTCCCGATCGGACAGTTACTCGATACCCCTTCTCAGCTCGTTTTGGGTCTGATTCCGAAAGGTTCAAACTGCAGCCGCCACCACCACCGCCGCCGCCGCCACCACCACCATCACCACTGGCACC
>CACRXP010000223.1:765479-800945 GCA_902702965.1 Spirometra erinaceieuropaei
CTGGCACCACCACCGCCGCCGCCGTCGTCACTAGAGTCTACTTCCCACCTGTCCTCGCTATACCAGGGTGTTCCTCTTCTGGTTTGATTCCGTTGAACATGATTGTAGGCACCACGTCAAGGACACCGCCACTACTCGAGCTCTCATAGCTATCAGTACTGCCGCCGCTGGCGCAAGTACTACCGCTGTAGACGCAGTGTCACTCGGGTTACATTGCGCATGCGCCTTCCGGTCACGCAACGGCCCGATCGAATGCCTGCGACCCATCACAGCGCTACTGAAGAACCACCACCACCATCACCACCACCACCACCACCACCACCACCACCACCACCACTACTACTACTACTACTACTACCACTACTAGTAGCACTACTATCGCTGCTGCTGCTGCCGTCACTAGTATTTCTATCACGACTTCCATTATTACTTCCCGTGGTACTGTAGTTCATACAAATAACCGCGAACTGCTGATTACTGCCAACTGCATCGAAGCCTGCCTTCTACCTTTCATGGTATTTCTGGATCTGTTATTTATTGGCTGTTTTTTTCGCTTGCCTTTTACTGTAACTTTATGACCGTAACATGGACAAATATAATTAACTTGGTTTTGCTG
This sequence comes from Spirometra erinaceieuropaei, assembly GCA_902702965.1. NCBI lineage: Eukaryota > Metazoa > Platyhelminthes > Cestoda > Diphyllobothriidea > Diphyllobothriidae > Spirometra > Spirometra erinaceieuropaei. The sequence continues at coordinate 766,096 of CACRXP010000223.1, forward strand.
TGAAAGCATAATTTTGACGTTTGCCTCCCCGTGTCTCCCTACAAACGCAGGCTTCCTATGCGGCGAGCTTGCAGCTGCAAGAAAGTTGGTCAAAATCCAGCCGTCACTGCTCTCCGGTTGTTCTTCCGATGGAGTCGTAAATGGTGTTCACGATTCCAGCCTGTCTTCCGCCGGCGTCGAAGACATGGACGATTATCTTCGGCGGGCGTGTATAGCCCTAAAGCGACCGAAGCCGCCCGCCAACATCGGCACCAAGGAGCTTCTAGACGGGCTTTTTAAATCGGTTAGAAACTTGACTATAAATATGCCTACTTAAATGCTTTAGGTAGTTTAAACTTTGTACATTTATACAACATTTTTAGCTGTCCCGCCTCCGTCACGATAATTTCCTGACTGTTCTTAGGTCTCGGAGGCCTTGGCAAAGTGTCCCCCAGGTCATCTTGGAAACCCAATGATCGCACTTGAAGGCCTGTCGGATAGCCAGTGGATTCAGGTTGTTCGTATGGCACGTCTGCTGCAGAATGAGTACAACAGCCGGCGCGAGACGTTCATTAAACGTGCCGACTGCACCGTCGAGAGTTTCAAGTGGGCCGACAAGTCCAAAGTAAGACCAAATTCATAACTTCCGTGTCTTCCTGCTATCGAGTGCTCGGAGTATTCTTTTGCAGAGGACGAAGGGTTGCGCTGTTCGTTATACTTTTGGGTGCTGCCTGTTTTCAAGGCCACAAGCAGTGGGGGAAACAGTCTGACCTTAATAAGCCTCCATAATTCGGATTTTGTTTCCTGTTCGGCTAAATTTTACCGTTGTCAGTAGTACCAATGTTCTTCCCAACGAACCCTTTTGTGCTTACATAAACTGACTTAATCGATTCCCTATTACGCATAATAGACATATGCGTGGTCGCCCGAACAATGCGCTCCCGTTGAACGGAAAACAGTCGATAGTTGCCTTTCTTACTTTTTAGGTCGACACGAAGGTTCCAAAATGTTGGTTTTCATCACCAGCTTCGCGTAAAATAGATGGGTGCTCTGTCTACTTATGCACTACACAGAATCAGTTGAATACGTTAGTTGTGAACTGGACGCCTACATAACTTTCCGTTGAGTAATACTATCACAAAGAGGATCAAATTGCACACATCGTGTGTTGACGCGGTTTGCGGTATCCAAAATGGGCCCGCATATTCTGTGCTCAAACGTGACAGCATTTCAACGAAGCGTAGAGATCACCTGAACCCCAATTCAACGGAAGGTGGGACATAGAAGTAGGGACTCACTCGTGCGCCTCATTCCAAGGACATTAGGATGGGGTTGGGGCTAAGGTCTGGGCTGTGGCTAAGGTTTTATGGAACGGGAATAGGTTTCCTTCGAATTTAACGCAAGACCACCTGTGTTCCGGAGGGTTTCCTTTTCTTCCCTTCAGAACTTCTGAAAAAGATTAAGCGTTTATGTTTCACCTTCCATACGGCAACTTTACTAAAGCATAAAAGCGCTACTCAGGTCGGACCTTCGGTTTAAGTTCTTTATGCTCATAAACAGAAGTTTTTGTTCAGATTCTTTTTTTCATGTGTTATTTGGACGCCTGGCGGACCTTGCTCACCTTGGCCGGACGCGATGGTAACTGGGGTTTGGACGCCGTAGAACCCGACTTTGCTGTGGAGCAAGACAGGGCGCTGCTCCTTGTCGGGGCAAAGAAGTGGGCAATTTCTAGGATGTGGATTTCAAGCCCAACCAGAAGTGGCGTCTAACAATATTCTCTCGCATTCCACTCTCCAGTCAGACTGTTCGTGATACTTCTATAACATTATACGATTATTGGGGCCGTGATTTTTATCACAGGCCTCCGGAATTTCGTCCGTCAAATACAGCAAGGACCGCTATTTAGTTGTGGAATCAGAAGCGACTTGTACGTAACATGGATTATAGTGAGGATCTATGGTAGTTCCACAGTCACGAGCGACAGGGTCAATCACTGCCAATAGAAGCGAAGAGACGAGTCCCAGGAAGTAGTCTTGAAGAAGGAGACACGATCGCCAGGACAAGAGCTTTATTAGCCTGACGTTTCGGGTTCCTGCTCGAACCCATCATAGAGACAACAACAGATACGGGTGATTCATGCACCAGGGGCTGCAGTATTTATAGGATGCAGTCGCCATGCCACCGCATTCCTATGAACATTCACGACTCCCCCCCTTCATCCGGGATCGTTGTACGTGGTGTGTAAATTGCTCGATGGCCGACGTATGCGTCGTTATTTGCTGCAATTTCATCATGTGCGTTGGATGTTGGTGTTATGATTGCTCGACCATCTGACGCATCGATCCTGGTGTTGGGAGAAGTGTTCACCTGTGCGCTCCCCGCGTGGCCAATTACTCCGCCTAGACGAAGTCTCAGCACAGAGTATGGAAGGGGAAGTTCATGTGCAATGCCCAGCGGCATTCCAGTCTTTCGTGCTTGTCGTTTCGCCTTAACCGCGTCTGTTCGTCTGGCGCCGATTTTTACGATTTATCGACATGCCCGCGAATCCTGGACAAGCTTCTGTCCGGTTTCATGGTTACTTTGGAGGCATTGTGTTCTTGGTGCTTCTTTTTCCACCTTGCCTGCGAATGCTCCTAGTGCCGTCCTTCTGGACGGGCCGTTGTAGCACGCGCCTTTTGGTCTTTCTCTCGACGTGACCGCTCCATCGTACTTTGACCTATTTCAATATCAGCATGCCTGACGAGCTGAAGTGGACGAAGCCTGTTTATTTCATTCCATCTTTGATTGTCCAACTCTCTGCGTCATAGGGTAGTGTTGTTAAGATGACAGTGCCGCACATCTTGGGTTTCATATTGAGGTGGATTCCAAGACGACTCAAATCCTAATGGTGTAGCTGACCCGACGGACTCTAGAGATCGGGGCTGCCACGTCTACGTCGATTTTGATGGTCAATTAAATGATGTTGTCTATGTAATCGGATTTATTTTCGGCCGCCTCGCGGTTACGGTGGTCTGTTGTGGGTTCGGTGTATTCGAAAGCTGACGCCGACTAATGCATGGTAACCACCGTCTATTTGTTGGCACTGCATGCCCGCCTCCGTTGCAGTGGTTAGTACATAGTCAACCATACAAGGGTCCTTGTGATGGCCTGCGTACGAGGATTATTGGAACACTTCCCATCAGTTCGATAGTTTGTGGTGGTGCCTAATCGGTAGCCATCCGAAGTATTACAGAGAAGGTTTGTGCGAGGACAGTCCGGCTTCGTTCCGTCCGTCATCGCGAGGACTCTTGATGTGGACCCGTTGTTAGTCGTGCAACTCACGCTACCCTGAAACTGCCTGGCCATCATCTTGAGGCGTTCGACACATCGACATCTTTTTATTGATTCCCGGACGCCGTCTCAGCGCATTTCATCGTAGGTTTTGGCTCTCCACTACCCGCAAAATTCGCAGAGCCACGTGTGTGACCTGAGTACCAGATGGGGTCGGAATGGAGCAACTCTATAGCACAATTTGACAACTTTTACAACTGCCAATTGGTAAAACTGGCTACCCCTCCCCCTGTAGACACTTCATACCTCTTGGAAATCTGCCATAGGCCAAATGACCTCCCTGTCTTCCTTTGATTTTTCAGATTGAGGCCATCTCGGCTACCTTCAATCCCCTGAGACAAGACATGCAAGTCTGCTTCCCAATCGATATTCCGAACATTCTAGCCGCCCGAGACAACGTTCTCCTACGAGTCGAAAAAACGAGCGGCCGCGCGTCACGTCGCTACACTGCCTGCCCCCTGAATAAGGTCTTGATGGGCTCTGTGCCTGATCGGGGTGGACGCGCCTGGGAAGTGGAGCCCCCTCCACCGGAGATGCCCCAGTTCCAGAAGCGTCAACCCGGTGGTAGGGGTGGGCGTGGGGGCGGCGGCGGCTTTGGAGGAGGCGATCGTGGCGGCGGCGGTGGTGGGCGTGGTTCCGGTAAGCGTTCTCTCACATGGCTGTTGTTTGTTTCAGTTTATTGCTTTCGTATCATCGCCCACACCCTGGTTTTTACCTTTTTCTAGTATAGGATTAATTCTAAACTAAGATCTTGCTTCCTACGTTAGAATGCATCAGTGTTTAAAAAAACGTAAGACTATCCCTACATGTTTAATTATTTCGAGATGTGCATCCTATGCAGTGAGTAATTCTTCATGCTTGTGGGGACTTTGGATACTTTCACTCAGCAGGCTTCATTGACAACTATTTACTAATGAGATGTTAACGCCAGTACAGTTTAGAATTTGGTTTTTTGTTATACCTGAACTCAGTAAAATATGCTCATACCTTATGTCAACTGTTAGTACCACTGGAGGGTGGATACTCTGTTCTGGTGGGTTAAGTGCATGCTACTGACAGTTTGATAGTAACCAGTTTTCCTTTAGTACAAATTATTTTTGGCGGCTGTGGAGTGAGGAACTCTTACGGCCGGTGCAAATCCGGGAGTTCGGCGGTTCCACTATGTCCAATAGCAAGCTTCCTCTGGTTGTGTGAATTTCCTGTCCTACATGGTGTGAATTAATAAATTAATCTTTTAGTTAACACTAGCCACTGCTACCCACTTTCCGTTAATAGACCGTGCCTGCGCATTTTGGCCTTAAAACAATATCCGCGCCCCCCTCGTCCCATAGCTTACCTATAGAGTGACCATTTAGTTTTCATACCACTTTGGAACTGAGTGTAGAGCGGGCTTGGCGCGTAGGGTGGGGGAAGGAGGCGATGCTTCGTCTCCAAAGCCCAAGTTGACCACCTGGCTCACGGAAGCTACACCACTATCATTCACTAATCCACTTGTTCACTTTGCGACAAGATAACCTTTCTGACTGTTCTAAGCTACTTTCCAACTTTGAAAGTCTGTGCGATCACCGTGGTCTTCTGACTAGGCATATAAGTTTTTGCCTATGCCGCTTTTTTGGTTGGGTTTGGACCTTAAATTCGCGCAGCAACGTTACCCTTTCTTTTGATCTTATGTCCCTTTTACTACCTTTAGATCATCAGAAACGGAAGTAGTTTGTTTTTCTGCCTCACTATTTGCTCTTCGACCTAAAACACCGTAGCCACTTCATGCCCCAAGTTCATCTTTGCGACCTAACCCATTTTTGTAACATTTGTCGGTAAAGTTAGTGGCCCACCACTGACAATACACAATAACCCGATAGGAGACGAAAACAGCCAGTTGCGTTTTCCTATTTTAATGATTTTTGAGCTGCTAAACTCTCAACCCTCCACTTTTGGCCTAACTTTGTGCTGAGTCGCTTTTATTTGTCGGGTTTGTTGAGATAGGTCCTTGCGCGACTTCTTTTTCTTGTCTTTGTTATTTTCTGGATAAGAAAACACTATCTAATAAACCCCTGCCTTAAAAATCGTTTTTTGATCTATACTGGTTTTTTCTTGACTGTTCATCACCATGTCCAAACGAACTCTGCGCCGCCTCACCCTACCCATTGCCCTCAAGCGTTATTTCAATCAGTACGTTGATATTCTTGTGACTCCAAATCTAACCGGAGCGCCTGGTCGTTATAGCCAGCACTCCCACTTTGCTTTATATATTATTCATCGCAGCTGACAGGTCTTACGTCAGGGAATAAGCTGGTGGGTGCCGAGCCAGCTAAACCCGAGTTCAAATCACAGATCATCCCGGTTCGAGTTTAGTGAGTTAAACAGTCCTCGGACGTCCAGTGGAGAACGCCTATGACAGCTGGTATTCCACGCATGTTTTATCGAACTGGCTGAAGTGCCCTCAGTAATGGGTGTGCCCAACCACTTCCTTTGCGCCCTCGAGACGAGTCGCCAGATAGCCAAGATGTCAGCCAGCAAGAGTTATTTACTGCGAGTTGTTGTGAAATTGCAACCGCGGCTGCCGGATTGAATGCGCAACCGCTCGCCTACTTACCGGTCCATATCTGATCTGGCTTACCGGCATCGCACGCAGCCTCCTCTGGTACGCTTGGTATTCTGAGCACTTGTTTGCTGCATACAACTGGTCTTTGCGAGCTTTTATTACCTGCCTGCCTACCAAAAATAGAGGGGTGACTTTGGCCTCACTGTATTCGACAACACAAGGTCGTCATTTTGGAGACCAGACGGTTACAATCGGTAACCTATCTCATAAGATGTTAACCGAGATTCTGAAATGCGTTCTCCATTAGGGTGGATTACTTGAGTGAAGTTGTAATATTGATTATCTTGCAGCATAATCCCAGGACATATCAGTCACGCCAAAATGTTGGTCATTGAATGCATTTCTTTTCGGTCGCCCGCAAAAACCATCCTCGGAAAAAATGACTACTTAGCTGGCGTGCGTTTTTTTCATTGGTCTTCGATGCCTCTATACATTCAAATACATTTTACGGAAAACATGCTCAAAAGCACTATTTTTTGTACTTATCCGGTAGCATATCACTTCCTCACTAAATTTTATACTTGAAGAAGGGGCATCTTTCGATTTTAAAAGAGTTTTTCAGTTCCCGAATAATTTCGAGCCCGATCTGTTGTCACACTTGCGACTGGGGCTTTCAGTCTACAAGTCACATGCTTTCCGTATAAGGAGAAGCATACATTCATCTATGGCATTAAGAAGATACCATACGGGACTCATAAAATTTAACATTGGACGCGGACTCTGTTGTATACTTTACGGGGAGCATTAGAAAACGTGCAGATTCGGTGCTGTTTGAATGGACTTTTCACGACCTTAAAAATGTCATTATGGGAAACTTTTTAAAAACCGTAAGATGGCCTTTTTCGAGTATAAAGTTTAAAAAAGACGTGATTCCCTACTAAATAATTACGAGGAGGAGTTTTTCGTGCGTGTTTTCTGTAAAATATAGTTGAATTCATAAAGGCATCGAAAATCAATGAAAAAAGTGCATCTTTCTTAAGTAGTCATTCTTCGCCAAATGTGGTTTTTTCAAACAGCCGAAAGGAAATGCATTTAAAGGCCAACATCCTCTTGCGTCCTGCAATCAGGTCAGATCAGTGTATCCCACCACCTTGATCACAGTCCACATGGCGTGGACCCTCGAACGGTTTAACAGAGCTGTGAGCTGGACCCACTTTAAAACCCTAGGTCTCCCCGGCCTGGGGTGAGGATTTCACCGGTTAAGGGCGGCAAATAAGTTAGAAGTGGTCATTCCGGTCGCAGTCGTTGTTGTTTTTTCTTGATCGCTAAGTTAGCCCCCTATGTTACGACTGCCCCGACCAATTTATGGCTGAAATAGCGGCGATGAAATTCGTGGCTAACATTGTGGGGTACATCCTTAAAGCCGAATTCATTTCTTTCCCAAAATCGCGATGAGCATGATCCAAAACGCCTCGCGTTACGCCTGAAGCAAAATGCCCTTCCGTCTGACTTTAAAGGCTGCAGATGAGGTCGCCTCGCTCTCGGGATTTGCGCGGCTTGCCTTTGGGGAATCCATACGTCATCGGCCGTCCAGGGGCGGATCCACAGAATCTTGACTTACTTAACGGTTAATCCGCCGGAGAACGATTTACTCGGAAGACGGATTACAGTAAAATAGATTTGCAGCTCTTCAACATCACGGCATTTCGCCCAAGTCCATCATACTCCACAAACGGGGCTGAGTTAATACGACTACAGATACAGTGCGTGACCGATCTGATGAAGCGTTGGCCGAAATTCGGAAATGCGTCTTCCACTAAGAAGGATTACTTAGGTGGGGTTGTAATGTTGTCTATCAAGCCACATAATCCCATAGTACTTCGGACTCGCCAGGATGTCGGCTTTTGAATGTACTCCTTTTTGACCTCCAATGGAAGCCACACTCGGTAAAAAGTGACTACTTAAGTGGCATGCATTTGTCGCATTGATTTTCGATGGTCTTGTAAATTCAAATATATTTTAAAGAAAGCATACACAAAAATATGCTTCATTTCACTGGCTTGGCAAGAAATAACATTGCCATTACATTTTATACCTGAAGAAATCGTATATTTATGTCCTGTAAAAGTTTCCCGATTTGCCACTAATTTTGGGCCAGATCAACCGTTGCATTACGATTTAGCAATTCCACTCTACAAGGTGTATGTTTTCCGCATAAGAAAAACCATATATTCCTCTATGCCTTTAAGAAGATACCATGTTGAGTTCATAATATTTTGCAGCGGATGTGGGCTATGTTGTACGTTTCACGAGGAGCATTGGCCCAGTGGTTAATTGCGTTGGACTTCTAACTAACAGGCCGCGAGATCGAGCCTCGGATGTTCCACACTTCGGGGTGGGGTGTTACCGGCTGAGGACGGCTAATAAGTCAAAAATGGCCATTCCAGTCACCCTTGTCGATAGAAGCGAAGAGACGAGTCCCAGGAAGTAGACTTGAACAAGGAGACGCGATCGCTGGGACAAGAGCTTTATTAGCCTGACGTTTCGGGTTCCTGCTCGAACCCACCATCAGAGACAACAGCAGATACGGGTGATTCATGCACCACGGGCTGCAGGATTTATAGGATGCAGTCGCCATGCCACCGCATGCCTATGAAAATTCACGGCTCCCCCCTTCATCTGGGATCGTTGCACAACGTTCGCGTCATTAATTGCTGCAATTTCATCACGTGCGTTAGATGTTGGTGTGATGATTGCTCGACCATCTGACGCATCGATCCTGGTGTTGGGAGAAGTGTTCACCTGTGCACTCCTCGCGTGGCCAATTACTCCGCCTAGACGAAGTCTCAGCACAGACTATAGAGGGGGAAGTTCATTGCACATGTTAATGGACTGGGGGCCAGTAAACCATGGTTCAAGTAGCCCCCCGCTCACGCGGTTGTCACCTCTTATGAGAATTTCGGCCTCGTCGAATTTGAATGTGTGGCCGGAACCCGTCGAATTAGCCGCAACTTGAGAGCTGGCGTCATTCCCCCATACCGCTGCAGCGTGTTCAGCCATTCTCGTTCGGAGCTGTCTTCCGGTTTCTCCGACGTAGTTGCTTTGTCCGCAACTGCACCAGATCCGATAAACAACTCCAGACGTTTCTGGCCGTGGCAACGGGTCATTCGGTTTCATTACCAGACGCCTGATGGTTGCCCCCGGTCTGTGTGCAACTTCAACCCCAAGTGTTGCGAGAAGGCGGCCGACAGCTTCCGAAACGTTCTTGAGATACGGAAGTGCCCGCCAAGATTTGGTGTCCGTGCGGTTAGGCCTTTCGTCCCTTTTGCGTATGCAGCGGTTGACGAAGTTACGCGGATAGCCATTGGCTTTGAATACACGTCCGAGGTATTGTAGTTCGGCAATCTTGTCTTCCGGCTCACTGCAGTGCGTTTCGACACGCCGATAGACCTTCCTTACGCATCTGCGTTTGTGGCTGATTAGTTGGTTGCTGTTGAAGTTCAGTGTTTGCATGGTATTTGTCGCTTTCCTGAACACTTTGGTCTTCAGTCCACCACAATCTTTGCGCCATACGAGGACATCCAGGAAGGCCAGTTGATTGTTCTCTCCCTCCTCCATTGTGAATTGAATGTCCGGGAAGACAGCGTTGAGATGTTCTTGGAATGTCAGCACCTGATCCCGTTCGATCACGACGAAGGTATCAACCACGTACGGGGCCCAGGACTTCGATTTGTGGCGTTGAAAGACCAACGACTCTAGCCGTTGCAGGACCGCCTCGCCGATTTCGGGATTCATCGCCGAGGCGGTCCTGCAACGGTTAGAGTCGCTGGTCTTCCAACGCCACAAATCGAAGTCCTGGGCCCGGTATGTGGATGATACCTTTGGGCCTTCGCTTTTGCTCAACTCGTTTTTCGCAGTTTCGTTTACCAAAACCTCTTCTAATCTAAACCACTCAATTTTGGCATCCAGTAGGTAGGCTAACTCATGAAATGCCATGAGTTCACACAAGAAAATCTGCATAACGCGAAATCTGCCCAACATGCTTTCCCGAAAATCCTACTGCAGTAAAAAACGAATGTTTTTAATAAGAAGACATAGTTGGGGTCATAAATTAATATTTACCAACGTAAAAATAATTAGTTTTCATTGAAAAACTAACATTTCAGGAAATTGCCATATTACAAGCCGCTTAAATAGGGCTCACTATAAGGGTGCATAATTAAGGGGGAAGCATGAAATGGTGAAAATTATGTAAAATGATAACAAATGCAAATGATCAGTACTTTGTTGATTGTCCATTTGCATCAATCACGGCTGTAAATCTTTCAGGCGTGGAGATGGTCAGGTTGTCTACAGTGGTTTCTTCAATGTGATTGTCCAGAATAAAATCAAGTCTTTCATGCGTGAACAGTTTCTTATTCGCCTTATACCAATGTATTTTGATAAGTGAGAAAAATGTTTCGATGGGATTGAGATCTGGACTGTTGGCAGGAATGAAAATCGACTGGAGTCCACATGCGGACAGGTTGGCTGTAGTCTAAAAAGCCAGCTTACTGTTAAATGCGTTGTTAGATTCATAGTTCTTCAGAACGATGCGCAGGTGCATTGTTGTGCAAAATTATGACATCTAGTCGGCGTCGGTGGATGTCGTTGTAATCGAAAACATCCTTCACAATGTTGACGAACACCTTGCTGTTAATGGTGTCCGTAGTCGACCACCAGACTGGCCGCTCTCTGAATTTACTCGCCATCCAAACCATCAACCGTCGACACAGTGTGCTCTTTTGGGAAGTTTTTTCCATATATGACCATCTGAGTCGAGATCATTGGCTTGTCTAAAAATAAGACCTCATCTCATAGTTAACTGCTCATCCAGAATGAGGGCCGGTAATCAATATATCTCTTAGGAAATAAAAAACATTCTCAAATAAGTTTCCTACTTAAAAGCAGCTTTATCATAGCTTTTTGTTGAGGAAGTCCAGATTCTCGCATTCTTTTCCTAATTATGTCCAGAGAGAACATCGGCAGATGTTCCCTGTGAATGATCTTAATGGGCATATAATGATACTTTTTAGTGTCCGACGAATAAAATCGTCGTCCTGCTTACTTGTGGACCGTTTTCGTCCACCCGGCTTATTTTTGGGTACGGTTCTATCATTAAGTATTCGTCACAGAGTAACCTTACCTATATTAAAAAATACTTGTTAACGACTCACGCGACAACCCGTCTGTGGCTAATTTCCGTATCCTTTTATAGTTGCCTGCTGACAGACATTATCTGGACCTGTTTATCGCACGGCGTAACATAGAAAAGTGGCAACATTTCGCGCGTACGCAGTATATATCTGTTTACGGCTATTGGTTCTCGGTGTGGTAAAACAAACTACTGTAGAGCAAAATTGTTACCAAATTTTATGGCACGAAACGCCGTACATTTGCAAAAAAGACTTTTATAAATCGATGTTGGCCCTTTTCTGAAAACATTGAAAGTTCTCAACCTCGCCCTCACCGGATTTTCTTTGGAGCAAGATCGAATTTTCCGTTCCCAGACGGAATCTATCCCGTACTTTTCCGGTTCATATCCCCCCCTGGCACAACTGTCAAATGTTTCAAGATTGTATGGGTCGGTGGGTGGGAACTTGTCGAAGGTTGAGTAACACTTGTCATGTAACAGCGTTATGGCCTGTGACTTTTTATACGTAGTCGGCTTTCCACACCCGAAGGTTTTGTCACAGCAGTGTCCTCGACTGCCTATTCGTCAAATTCAAGAAATTATCTTCTTTAAAGGCCATTCCGCTACCAGTGAGCCACCACGTAGTCTACGGCTGATCCAGCAGTCTGTTATTGTCTTCCTGGTTCTCCTGTTGGGCAGGTGGCTCGTATGGAGGCTTTGCTCGCATTAAAAGCAATGTTTGAATTCCTAAACCTTGATAATAGCAAATTGTTTAAATTTCAGACATGCCCTTTCTTAGAGACACAATTTCCCAGACAGCTAATTTGCCCAGTCGTTCCCATGAGAACTGATGAAGCTTGCCAAACTTTGGAGGTAAATGGATATATGTACCGCTTGATTGTGGCCCGGCTCATTAAGTAAACTGACACGAACAGTGGGGCGGATCGCCGATCCAGACCTACCATGTAGTCACGTGAGAGTTTGTTCCCTGTTTCTCAGTGTTACAATCCCGCCTAAGTAGTGCTTTCTGTTGTAAGGCATGCTTATGAATCCTTGTCAGTTCGGTGCGTCTAAATCTACATATACACCTGTGCACGCTCTGGCATAGGCCAATCACGTGGCGGTCGCGGTCGCGGTTCAGGCTTTACATCCTCCGGCGGTGGCGGCTTCGGCGGCGGCGGTCCCCGTCACGACTCTCAAGGCTCCTACGGTCACCCTCGACAACAGCAGCAAACCGGATTTGTGTTCGATCAGGGGCCCGTGAATATCCACGCTCAAGACTTCACCTTCCAGGTTGGTTTCTTAGTGTCTTACACTCTTACATTGACAAGTACCCTTATGCTATTAACTGTGAATTTCCCGTTTCGGATAATCTGCCGCAGGAGGGGTAGTAATTGCTTGGATTGCAGACTACGCCAAGTCTCTGTTGTTGTAACCCGGTTAGTTGACTAGTTAATTACCTTGCAACCTAAATTTCGTAAAGGATTATAAATCCTTCTCTAGGATCACGACTAGTTCCTTTGGTTTTACTGACTAATAACTTCTCCCACTGAAATAGCCCCCTAGACCACCTGTTATGTGGGCGGTTTTGGGCCGTATCCTTTCTCCACCATTGTGTCACTTGGCATTCTTACAAATGAAATATCACTCTCCAATATCTTGGTTTTATCCTTCCTGGTCTTTTCATGGGGAATCACTTTTAAGTATGACTGGAAAAGCAGGGTATTATATTCAATGTTTAATCCCGCTTCCAGACATTCGACTGTTGATTTGACCTCCTGTTTATTTGTACACTCCCCTCTTATTACTGATCGCCCACTCAATGCCATCCTTTAGTGGGAAGTAACACATGCATTTAGACCGAGCTGGAAATTGCCTTTGTCGACAGCCTTACTCGTCTACGGCCTGTGGTTTCTGTCGCTCGAAGTGTATTATATGTATTGTATATTCTGTCAGGGCTTTTGGACCAGCCCTTGTACCGCCTAGTCCTGCTTCGGACTTTATGCGCAGAATCCAGCGTCAATTAAGCGGAACATCTTCTGTGTATCACCCATTCGTAATAACTCGAAGCTGACTTTTCCTGGTTCGCCACCATTACCTCTATACATCTGCCTGTGTATTTCCCGTTTTGTGCACTTATTGCCCTTTTATGTCAACCCTTCCTCCCCCCTCGCTTCTGTGTTTATTGCATCACCTGGACGACCCTCGATCACAGTGCGGCCCCTTTGACCTAAAGTGTCCAGGGCAGGTTCCGGCTGCTCTCTATCAAGACGGGCACTTTCCCGCCTGCAGCAGACTTTTATGCGGCTGTTAGGGGTGGTGGTAATGGGGGAGTGGTCAGTGACCTTTTACCTAACTCCTCTCACGGTGCCCATCCCACGTGCTTGTTCGCAGCCCCTCGATGGTGTCAAGGTACACCGCCGTCCAGGGTAGAGCCGGGCAGCAGATTCCCCTTCCTAGTCCACTTTCCGCTACTCGCGGATCTCGACTTCTCTAGCCCAACCTTGTACGCAGTAAGTATATCCCATTAAAAAACACACGCACACACTCAAGTATGTGTGTGTGTGATTGAGAAAAAGGAACAGAAGCCGACCGGTGGACTTTCATCTCACCCAGCCCCTTCCCACGCCTGTTTGCATCACCGGCTGCCCTTGATGCCCACCTCTAGGCATGCGGTTAGCCGTTAGTGGTGGCGGTGCTGGTGGCCATGCCTAGACCAGATTCAGCGCGTGGACTGATTTCTTTCGTTCCACCGTCCGGACCTTGGACACTTCAACCAGGCTCAAGTCACTCTTACACCCACCAATCCCCCCTCCCTCAGCACGCTGGACCTTAGTCATTTAAACAGTCCGGATATTAAGACCAGTTCGTTTCAACTGCAATTCACCAGTCAGACGGGGCTGTTTAGGACTGGATAGTTGGGACGAACGTTGGCGAAGAAAACGTAGATTTGAAAGTCGCCCCCCCCCCTCCCCCGGGGGAGAGAGATGGGAGGTTATTCGTTTTTACGCGTCTACCTACCATTCTCCATCTCACAAAACACGTCAAACCATGTCAATTCTGACTGTGGACTGTCCAATTACGTCTAGAAGCCAATGAACAAATTTACAGTAAAGACTTTGAAACAGGACTTCAAATTTTCCACACGGATGTTTATAAAACCATTTGGCCCGCTCACTATCAATACCGGGGATTTTTTCAATTTACCTCTTCCAGCCAGTTTTAAGACTTAGGTAGTTATTCTCCCAGGGACAATTGGATTCAACTCCAATGTTGGCATACATTTCAGGGCCAAAGGCTCAACTCCTTGCTTGCCTAATGATTTCCGACAGACTTACGGCCTTCTTTTTGTAGTCTAAAATAGAAGCCGGGAACCGCATGATGAGGGCTGGGACGCCCGTCGATGAGCCGAACTCGTCGAAACTGCCCTATGCTCTCGCCTAAGTCGACGAAGCTGCCACATGATCTTTTATGACAGTGTCATCGTTAGGAGTATTAATGAGCTATTTCCTGTGTGTTTATGTGTGCATGTCAATTCCAACAATTTCCCCTCTCACACAAACACTTTGTCTTTTTTCCTGGTTTAAGCCGGAATTTTTCACAGGCGGCAGGGCCGGTGGTGGAGGTGGTCGCAGGAACTTTCGTCGATGAGCTCCTCTGATTTTCATCTCCTTTCATCAGAGCGACAGAATCGGCGCTGCTTTCCTCGACGGCATTCAGTGGATGTGTGCTGATGTTTCGTGTACCTCCCCTTCTAGTCTTTCCTCTGCGGCTTTTCGTGCGCCTGGCTTAATAAAAGTACGCGAAAATCATCCTCTGTCTGTGTCTTTTTCGTTGCGGATTGTTCCACCTTCTAGACTGTAGTGGGAACAGTTTGTGGGCTTAAAGGCGTTCAGCCTCGACTTTCTGTCACATAGCAGACTGATGTCAAGTCAAACTGAGAGAGATGACTTCTTCAAATACGCGTTGTTGTTGTTGTTCTGTGTGGCAGTCTACACGATGAGGCATACCCCATCAGGAGAACTGCAAATATCACGCGTCAAGCCTAGGGAGGATCCGGGGCTGTTTATTTCTGCAAATGTTTTGGACCGCCACCGCATTGGAAAGGCGTTCAGTCAGTTATATCTTTTCTGTACTTACTATTCCGCCTTAACGGGTGCCATCTTGCTGTCGTGTAGAACTCGACTTGGGTTAGCTCACCCGCGAACAGATTCTTATTCCGAAGACTCGATTATTAAAACTTGATAACTTTACGTTGCATTGGGCTCATTTCGAATTTTAATGAAATCCTGGCCTGACTACTTTCGCAGAGGACGCGTGGCTTCTTTTGGCCGTTTGTAAATCAGTTTACAGTGCTTAAGTAGTTCCGTTGAAACTGTGGTAGGACAAATTCTGCCCTCCAGTTTGCGTCATGAACAAGAATCGCAACGCGTCGGAGGCCACGTAACACGGCAGGTCGGTTGTAGTGTTGCTACCGCTGTTACCGAAAGTTCGACCGTCGTTTCCGACGATGTCCATCGTGTGCTCCACGGCAAGCTGGAGCAGTTACCGTGACTTGCGCGTGGGTTAATTTAAAGTGATAGTGGACTTGCGCAGAACCTACCAAACTCTCTCCCCACCCCCCATCTGGACCCAGTGTCAGGACAGAGTCAAGAAGACAGGAGGTGAGTGAGGGCGCAGGTGGCTGGCTCGGCCGGACCCGCACCTAGGCGTACTACCACATCCCCTGGTCCTCAACAAACATTTTACCAGGGCTTTAACCAACAACAAAGGAACCAAAAGGGGTCAGAAGGGCGAGAATGATGACTGGACAGCCATGCCCACCACCTGTACACCCAGCGGGAGCGCAGGCGCATCTACCGGCAAGGAACCAGGTACCAGAGAACTGCCAGCGCATATCAGGCTGCCAGGGCCACTGGAAGTAGACAGGTGACATTTCGACCGCTATATACCCCTACAACAGGATTTGCGCAGGGACGGCGACTTGCGCTTAAGTTACTTTAGAATGTTCTTCGAATGTTCTCATGTTACGCATGCAAAGTCAATTCGGCAAACACGTGTCCTTGGTAACTCATCATCAGACCAATACAGTTACATGGAAATTGAAAATGCTAGAAGCTTACAGGGTTCATAACTAACTCAGGGCCTATTAACACTCATCGTTGCCACGCCACCCGCATGACAAAGCCGGCGTACTGTGATCATTGGGAAAGGCGAGGGGAGGTGACTTAGGCCGTGGGTGATGTCCGGAAGTCGGGTATGTGGAGTAAACATCACTGCCAAAAGGGGGTTGAGGCGTCGTGTAATAACCATCTGGGGTCGGTGTTGGCCACAGAAGACTGAGCGTCCGTATCAATGTCTTCTGACAGCATAGCACAGGATTCGCTAGGCGTAAAGCCACCGCCTCGACCGTAACTAGCACCCGTTGGCATAGGCCTCTGGAGAAGTTTGCTAGTGTTCGGTAAACAACCTAAAAGGCTCTTTTGACATCGACTCGGTGATTCTTATCGACAAGATGTGCGAGAATAGAACTCAAACTCGATCTGTTTTCACCTCTTCCCAGCCAGGCCGGTAAGTGTTAACATATTCTCTTTTCTAGGCCTCTCGTACGGCCGATGTATCCCGCTTCACAGGAACAAGTGAATGAGTAAATACACATCGATGTGACCTGCAACGGTGGTTGGTCTTTGCCCTCCAAGCATAGGAGGGGAGAGTTTGCGAAACACGTAAATTCGCCAGGAGGAAGGCGCTACTGATCGCTGTCTTCCGGCGCTGTCTTAGTAGGTTGCTTGTTGCGTCCCCTTGAAAAGGCAGTCTTATAAACAAGTGTTTATTTTCTGCAGTTGCCATGGCAAACTTAGCAGAGCACCCCATAATATTTCGGAGGGTAAATATCTCTGGATACCCGTTTTCGCGGGGTGTGTTCCGGAGCTGCTGGAGGTCTGCCTCACGCTCAGGAGAGCAGGTACGCCGCACTGTAGCTGCCAATCCCTGGATCAAATCGTACTTAGTATCTAGGGGGACAAAACTGAAAATTAATGTATTGTCCCCTCCAAGTTTTTTTTATGAATACCCTACGTTGAATAGATCTATCCTCTTGTCTGTGCAGAAGGACATCTAGGAATGCGATTTGGTTATCTGCCGCACATTGCGGAGGTCTTTAGTAGGGGGTGTGCACTGTTAAACTCTTGGACCAGGACGTCTGTGCCGGTGGTGAGATCTGTCAAGCTGAAAATACCATCCACGTACCGACCGTCGGGGTCAAGGTTATAAATACTATCTTGTAATCTTGTTTTTGACTTCGCCCATGAAAACACTTGCGAGGAACGGACTGTCTATTTGCCTGTGTAGTTGATCATTGCAGAGAAACCAAACATTTTGCGTGTCAGGTGTCAGTAGCTTTTTCAACGTTTCCACTGTCATATTTGTCGGGTATTCCGTATTCCGGATAGTGTCATAGAGGTAGTTTACTGCTTCTTCTTCTGCTACGTCAAATGATAGTATCCTCCCTCCGTCAACCACGATATTCTTGATAGCCTCAACAAACTCAAAGGAGTCCTTCCAACTTCGAGGATACAAATCACTGCAGCAACTTTATTTCTTCGACTAACCATTTTGCAATGGCGTAATAGGGCGACTTCCGGAAGGGATCGGTTACGCTGTCCTAGTTCCAAGTGTAAGCGCAAGGTGGGCATTGAAATTAACGTAAGCCGAACGGGGATGCTGAAATCGTTGGTGGGAAAGCAGTCGAGACTGAAACGAAAAAGACAACCTGATGTATGACAACTCTGCCGCGAGATTGAAGCAAGCCCAGAATCCCCGCAAAAGAGCAGGGTGACAGGACACGCAGGGTAGCAATGCTTTAAACATAATGTTAAACCTAACCGTAACCCCAAAAGTAAACCTAATCCTTAACACAATTATCAATCTAGCTCTAATCCTAAACTTAACACTAAGCCTAACTCTAAACTAACCACAAGCCCTAGTTCTAAGCCTAGCCATAAGTCTGTCCCAAAATCCTAACTGTAAACCTATCCTAGCCCTAAACTTAACACCGAACGTAAATTTGAACCGCAACCCAAACCCTAACTCAAACCGAAATCCCTAAATTTGACACACACACTAACCTTGAACTCATTTCTCAGCCTGACACTAACCTACCTCTAAACCGAAACATCAGGTTGCCCCTCTTCATCCCCAATAACAATTTCAACATCCACCTTTGGCTTACTTTACTTGCAATGTCTACATTGCGCTTACAACTGGGATCAGGACCGACCCCTATCGGACTTCCTCACATCCAAGATTGGACTTAGGGGTAGCCCGTGTTTGTGAATTTTTGGGAGGCCTTGTATCCCGGGTATTATCGTGCTCACAGGTCTCAGTTGCTCATGTCCTTTGTCAAACAAATGACCTTTGTGCCTTACGCTCCATCTATCGTACCCCTTCCCCCACCCTCTGGGACTCAGTGTCAAGAGAGAGGTAAGAAAACCAGAGGCGGGATCGGACGCAAGTGGCTGGCACGACGTGAGCCTTGGCCCAGACGTGCCACCACACCCCCTATTCTACGCACAAAGGACCAGGATTTCACAAGAAGGAAAAGGTGACGGCTCGGATCCAAACTTTTTGGGAACGCCATGAAGGCCAATATTAAGAGGGAACCATTGCAGCCTAACTAATGTCCTGAAGATGACCGGGTCATCCCGTGGCAGTTGGCAGTCTTCCAGTCCACGACTTGCAGCTCGTCGTGATAGATTGAGGAGCAGAATGATCTTACCGACAAAGACAAGGGAGACTGGAATGGTCATTTCTGGCTTATTAGCCGTCGTCATTCGGTAATATCGCTAATATCATTCTGCCCACATCATGTACCGCTGTGCGGCTGCTGGTTGGGCTCGAGAGAGAGTCCATAAGGCACAACGGAACGAGTGAGTT
The DNA here is from genome assembly GCA_902702965.1 of Spirometra erinaceieuropaei. Classification (NCBI taxonomy): domain Eukaryota; kingdom Metazoa; phylum Platyhelminthes; class Cestoda; order Diphyllobothriidea; family Diphyllobothriidae; genus Spirometra; species Spirometra erinaceieuropaei. The sequence goes on from CACRXP010000223.1 coordinate 785,055, forward strand.
CCCTACCCGATTCAGGAGCGTCATACTTATCATCGTGAGAGCGTCCACCTCGCCCTCTTTCCTCTCTCTCCGAGACACCGGTCCACAGTCCGGGGTCAGTCAAGCAACTCGCACTTAGACTGGGAGAGTCGGTTGGCAGTCAATAACGACCCGTCTGCGAGTGCTGCACACGCGACCCGTCCCCCCCCTCCCCATACGCCAGGATTTCATGCAAGACGGGTGGATCGCTCGGATCTCATACAGCAAAGGAGCAACATAGGAGGGGGTTGAAAAACACACTTCCCTCTTACGTGAGAGGTGCCTAGCTCGTCCCTTACAGTGTGAAGTGTCGGATTTGTCTATGCGTTGATGGGGAAATGCGTAATGATGTGATTTAGTCTGCGGTGGTGTACCACAAACATGTGACCGAGTAGGTCCATGCGATGGCCGAATGTACGAGGGCAATGCGGACAGTTAAAGCGATGACGATGGGCGTTGACAGAGACAGACCTGCTGGCGTTCTGTGATATGTGGTATAATTTCGCTATCCTATAGTGTCGCAAGGTCGACTTGCAGCCGACTGTTAAGCATGTCGATTATGTGCTAAAGAGTCCTTCGGCACCCCAACTTTCATTTTGGGTGACCCAGTTCACGAGTCTTTGCAAGGCAGCTAATAAACTGACCTATGCATTCTCTATAGCAGGGCCTCCATGCGTGCGATACGCCAGGAGTTTTCGTCGGATAGGGCAACCTTATCGAAATTTAGACCAAGTATGCGACACTAATTCGACTTCTCATTTGTCCTCAGAATCGCCAGTATCCCTTGGCTGAAGTCTCGTCTGTAGACCTTTAATCGGGCTAATTTTTAGGTTTACTGGACGCCATTTTAATGCATCTTCTACGTTTGCTTAATGCATGCATTCTAAGTGATCTTTGTGCTCAAAAACATAATTTTCAGGGTAGAATCGGGCGCAACCTTGACTTTCGGCGTTGCAATCGGACAAATTCGCGGCCTCAGTCATGCTACTCAAGTGTTTGAGAATCGACGAACCGAGCTTGGACAGAAGCGGTGCAACTGCATGAAGAGTCCGGTTGGCGTTCCACGCGTAATTGTGGCTCGTTCTACTTGTACTCACCCACCCCACCTTCCAAACCTGCTAGTTTTCCTCTTATGGTGGAGCCTTTTCGCCACCATTCGATCGTGGAGGTGCATTTATGGGTAAGACAGAAGTTTGATCGTTATCATCGGCGAAGGTGCCTGAAATCCTACTAGAACAGCTCGCTGGCTCCTCACTATCCCTAATGGGAAAAGTTCTTCGGATGTGGCGCGAGCTTAACTCCGAAATGTCCCCTGTTCTACCGGCAAACTTGAGGTCTGCGAGTTTTAGCTCTTCGGTGGCTGCACGGCCTGTTAATTTGTCCGTTAAGCGCGGCAGTAACCACCACTACTATGAGGGGGAAAAGGTGACATGCGTTTGAGATGAACTACAGTCAGGGCGGCTTCCGCCTCTCTGACAACGCTCTTTCCCGCCAAACGGCTCGTGTAGCAATGATAAAGCCAGGTCAGGGTGACTGAAGATGGACTTGACGCACAAACGCCGTCTAATTTCCCTCTGCAGAGCTGGCTTTTGCCGACTGGTCCAGCCAGGCTATACACGCACAGTCTCATTCGGTAGGATCGGACATGTTAGCCACCATACTCTTGTCTAAATCTCTAGGCGAAACGGTTACCAGTCTCCGTCCTGAGAGGACCGGGTGATAGTTTAAAAGCCCGTCAAATTGTTTATAATGGTATGTGAGAGGTGGCGTGGAAACGGAGTCCTCGGAGTCGACTTCACTCCATCCCAAACACTAGTCCACTGTCCGAGCCGATCAGCCATCTGATGCGTAGGTTGGACTTAAACGGTTGGCGACATCAGCCTACGCATAGACGTGCTCCCGCACTCCCTCCCAAACTGTGGCATTCGTTATGAGCCACAGTCCGGACAAACCATGCCGTACTCTAACTTGGCCCCCCAAAGCTCTCCCGTGTCGCCCGTCGTGAGAAAAACCCAATTAGTACACCATGACATTCGTGTGAGACTGAATCCATCAAATTTACAACCCCCCTGGATAGCAACCCTCTCTGTCAATGGTCCATTAAGCAAAGGACATGCCAACATGTCACACTCCTAGTCAACTGCATTGATGAATACCTGCCAAATATTCCGTGTGAGCCTCTTCCCTGCAAATCTAACTCTGTCGACTTCCCAACGGGTGAGGCCGACGGGTGTTTGCGTATAGCATCTTGCTGTTAACTTCAGTCCGCTGGATTTCCCTTAGGCGGTTCAGGGTTCCCGCACTTACTGTCTACGTGGCGTATGTACCCGCGGCAAGTAGGAGGAATTTGATTCCTCTTTAACTCTCCGCTCATTATATCCGATAGACCGGTTTCTGGACGGCCGTGGTTTTGTCGCATTTTTGTATGTATGAGTCGACCGAAGGATAGTCGAATGCCTTTGGCCGCTTTCTCTTGCACTACATCACCGGTCACAAAAGAAAAAACAGTACCAAGAAACCAGTTGGATTGGCCGCGAGCACTTTACATTTATGCAGCTTCCGGGTCACTGGTTAATCCATTCCCCTCGTGAGGTCAGTGCAAGGAGGTCTCCAGTCCGGAGCTCTGAAATCCTCAAGAAGTGCACAATGGTCGGGTCGTACCGTCAGGATTAGGATTAGCAGTTAACCCTGTTGTATCGCTAGAAATGGCCGATTCGAAAAGTGAACTCAAGGTGCAGCTTGTAGAGCTTTCTGCATCCGGCGCTTAGGACCCATGTTTTATTTCTTGAAAAAGCGTCCTGCAGAGTTAAAATAGACACTACTGAACTCCCAAGTACAATCACGTGATTACTGCCTCTCATTCTCCCGCATTCCTAAAATAATAATTACTACACTACTGGCAGGCCAGGAATACCCTACTCTGATGAAAACGATCATGGGAGTCACTACTTGTAATTTGTTCGTTAGTTCTGAAAAAGGACTATTTGTGACTGCCAGCTCCTCATCAGATTTAAGAAGCACTCCTCGGTTGACGTATTTATAAACATAGGGTTTGATAAGTTTGGAAGGGATTGTGGTTTCCTAAAACCCGTTTGTGAAACATTTGTACCAAAATGCCACACTGAAGTTAAACAGACGTGTGTCTTTGGGCATCGACCAACTTGCAGATTAAGTAGGGCTGACCGATGTTGGAAGCAGCGTAGTAGGGGTGAAGGTCGATGAATTTTAAAAATTCAGTTTTTTCAGTGGTGGAAGCTCTTACCGTTGTGTAAAGATTTTTCGGAATACGATTACGTCAGTGTTGCATATAAATTTACAGTGGAATTTAATACTGTTTTTGCTCCTTCTGCTTTTCTTTAATGGCGACGCAAGTATGACATGTTAAGCGTTTTAAGGGGGGTTAACCAGGGTCAAGCCATGCGAAATCAGTGTTTGTTGATCTGACTTGACTGGTCACTCGAAGGACTGCGGACCTTTCGTTTGGCCCCGCAATCCCTGTCTTACGACTTCGCAAATGATAACATGACGACGAGTAACCAGTACTTGATTAATCACGAATGCAGGGGGAATTTGGACAGCCGTAGCCGGCTTATTTGCAGTCGTCTACACTCGGCCTGCGGTTGACAGATGTCCGCCTGGCAACCGTGAGTGTGACATTTCATGAATAAATGAATTTATTGATTGCCCTCTTTGGTCATAACCACAGCGTCGTCACGGCTCCTTCCGAAAATAACGAATATGGATTACTGACTTAAGACGGTCTGCCCGGATTCAACCAATCACCGGCACCCATCAGAAAAATATGGCGTTCATGAGACTCTTCCCTCACGTTTATTAGGAGCATCTACGTTTACCAAACCGATTTGGATCGTCGAAAGTTCGGTTTGTTTGTGGCGTTGTGGGTAAATCCAACTCAGAGGATGGATTCCATCTGAACTTACTGTGTTCTTAGGCAGGAGGAATTGTTAAGGGCGCCTTGTCAAAGTTTACTTATAGTCCACCTGCATGGCCTCCAGACTTTCCGCTCGCGACGCAAATTTTTGATAATCTTTCCTTCCGACGACCCCGTTTGTTTGAAATGTAATTATGAGAGGGGACGTTGGAAGTGGAACAATATAATTAGTTTATGCAGTATAAGCATTCTTGAAGTATGGATTTTGAAGATACGCCTTCTTGTCACGTTTCCCGCACACTTAAATCCATAATATTTATTTTAAACGTGTGCGAAAGTTGCTTAAAAAATCCTTTCATCACGCATAAATAGTCTATCACTGCTCTGGTATTGTGCAACCAACTCTCTACCTCATCTCACTTATGCCACATCGACCACTAAGCTGGTCCTATTCGTCCCTGTTGACTTTTAGCATAAGAAACTTTAGTTTTCTTGTGGACATATGTGTTGGTTGAGGTGCACTTACGCCATACGTCAGTTTACAAGGGTGAAAATATGAACGCTCTTATCTCTGATACCCACGTTTTAATCTCTGAGCTGAAAACTTCTTTCGAAAGATCGCGCGGGACAAGTGGGTAGTAAAGAAAAACAGAAAGTATTTTTACCACCAGCCTTTGCGTCTGTTCCACGGGTTTAACGTAGCGCGAGTGCGCAAGAATGCTTTAGTTGCTCTAACCGGAGTAGCCCTTGTGGGATTTAGGAATCACCAAGTTGGAAGCGACGCAAGTCCGTCCACTCGTGCGTCGAAACCAACGTCCGACCGCAGAAGACATTGCATAACCCTTGAGAAAGACAGGGACTCTCACAGACTGGGTTAGCGGCATTAACCGATAAATTTCCCCGAACACCTGTTCGTCAGGAGCATATGTTTAGAGAAAATGACCAACTTTTACATGTCTACTACTTGCTTTTCGGGTAGGAATTTAGCCTTGTTCGATGAGGTCTCCCGACGTTTTGGTTTCTGCATTTCCGAATTTTCCGCAAGAAAATTCACTGGTGTCACTCGGCGCTGGTTCCCTCTAGCCCGTCTTGAATATGCCATTAATCAACGTCCTTTTTGCATCTCATGACGAAAATATCCACAGTTTTTTGTACGTCGTTTGAAGCTTAAGAATGATGGCCAGTCAGTAGTGAATGCCGCTTGACTGTGAATGATCTGTACCGACAGGCGATGCCCACGAATTTCGCTTTCAACCACTTCACGTTGCCTTCTAGCGTCGACGTTAGGTCTGATAATTGGTGTACAGTTTTCGAACCAAGCTTCGATTGTTGTCAGACTTATTTTTCTTTTTGATACAAAGGATTTGGCCTATTATGAGAGAACACCAGCGTGTACTTCTTTTCTTCCTATCAAATCTCACATCACTACAATGTATTCGTCTGGATTTAGAGAATACAGTTCGCCTATCGGTTGTCTGTTTTTCTACATGATCAGATTGACTTCGAATGGCTGCTGCATTTAGGCCTTCAAGTGCTAGATGTACGTTACTAACGTTATTAGACAGACTGGACTCACCGAGTCCATCACATGCTTCGATTGGATCAATTGATGCTGGAATTGTGTGGGCGAATAATTACATTTCTCCATTACCTGAGGGGTCTTGCTTACTTGATGGCAAATTCAAGTGAGACTGCATGGCCGAAGGAATACCCATCTGGTCTTATCTCGGGTAGCCTTGCAAATTATTTTAATGAAGTGGTTTTGATTTTTACGCAGAAATTTGAAATATTATCATCCGTGAATGGATTTTAAAAAGACGAAGGTGACAAGGCATGCAAAATTTAATGAATTCAAAGAATTTTATGTAGCCATCCCCTTCGATTGCCATATCGTGCCTTTTGGGTTGAATCGCTGGCTTTAAGTGTGTGCACTGACCTCTGACGAACAAGAAGTCGCTGGAGGCTGTGGGGCTACTGAATTCTATGTATTTCGACAACTTCTCTATAGTGCCCGAGCCACGTAAGGGGAAGGGCTGGGCTTCTTCCTGTATACGACAGTCTGTATATGCTTCCTTAATGTTTCTGTCGGATCGTGCGCCTTCTGGGTCAGAACCCTGAAAACAAGTGTGAAGTGAGCTCATTGTCCTCAAAGCGCAAGCGCATACACGTAGAATAGATTAACAATAAGAACGTTTATTGGAAATATAACAACACGTGGTAACTATTTCGGTTCCGGTTTCTTCCCAAATTCCTCCTTCCGGGCGGCCTCTTGACTAGGCCTTTCACATCCTTACAACGCGGTAACTAAAAATCAAGTTCGAAAAACAAGTAAGTCAAAAAAGAACAAGATTGGCAAGGGCACATTCAAACAACAAGTCCGGGTTGCTTTTCTACATCCCCGTGTTCAAATGTATTTGGGAAAGCAGTGCTTCCGGCTATTTACTGTTGCATTTCGTACTCTCGAGTCATTTACTGTTATCCATAAACCATGTTCAGCTATTGATGATGCCATCAAAACAAACGGATTGGAGGCCGCGCTACTGCTACATCTGCGCATTTCCCACTCATTACTGGTTGTCCACTTTAATGCCCCAAAATAGGCTGCAATGCTGATGTCCGCACCAAAACTGCGAACCAGGTTGGCTCATGTCATGTTCTCCTAAGGGTTCGCCAACTGGGAGCGACTCTTGACGTTTGCCGTACACACGTGTAGTCAGTTCAATCTTCGCGAGCGACCAAGTCCACCGCGTGTCCCGCAGTATGCCGACTGCAGGGGAGGTGACTTACGAAGCGCCTGCCGCACTCTCTCCCCCCGTATCAAGACTGAATCTGAAAGACCGGAGCGCGCTGAAGTGCAGTAGCTGAGAGGGCCAAACAGTCGTCTATGTGCGCCGTGCATGATGGGCCAGGTTTCCACAGAATCAAAGCAGGAGATTAACTCGGATCCCGTCAAGTTTGCAGTGTCATAGAGACCACAAAAGAGTGCGCCAGGGCGGCCTGAATCTCAGTCCGGACATGCACACATAGGACGGGCTGTGAGGACCAAGTTATACCGTCGGTGTCGGCCTTCCAAGTCATCACTTTTGACGCACTGTGATGGTTTCAAAACGCCTCTGATTTATAAAACTTAGGAAAGCACCATAGTTTCGTGGGGTAGAGCCCTCAAAGTCGGATTCACTTTCTCGTGTACCCGTTGACTGTTCGAGTTTGCCAGCCATCTGATGCTGGAATTGGATTCAAGTGGCTGAAAGCGCCCAACAGCTCGTTTACGCGTGCCACACACAACCCCGTTTTGACGGGCTTTCACAAAAGAGGGGCAGCTCAGAGTTCAGATGCATGAGACTGCGCGCACGGCATGCGCCGGACCGAAGCTCGCCCTGTCCATCGCTGTATCCAACCCAATCACCAGTCGACTAACAGGATCGCATAGGCCACTGGTCCCTGGGAGAGGTAAGAACGAGAGGATTCAACACTGACGTACCCTTTTGCAAGGCATTCCAACGCATTCTGTGCTCCATTATATCTGATAGGCCTTCAACTTGCCTGACGCTCTAATTATCGAAATCTGCAGGACTGGTACCTGCTAATGATCGCCCTATGTACTTAATTGTGCTAGAAGGTTCGTTAGGGGAAATTCAGGCGGCCGAGATGACTGAATTACACTTCTGGTATTAACTCACACTTTTGATCGCTGCTTGAGCTTCGTTTGTCAGCCATGTTCGGCAAGTTGTCATTACGTCAAACCTAGAACCTCAAATAATACTGACGGCCATAATAGTAATAAATTTCATTAACGGAACCTCGCGGACACCCATAGTAAGGTATAGTAGTCATTTGGTTTAGGCAATTTCGACTTACGGCGGCTGAGAATTTGTCAGTGAGTTTTTATTCGTGGCAGAATAGAATAAAGTTTGTTCTGTTGAGTATAAAGGTACATCCAGAGAAGTGCCGAGTTAAGTTGAACATTCAAAGCTACAGTCAATGACCGATGTTATTAAATGTACACCGCGATTCTGAAGTGTGTTTTCTATTATAAAATATTGTTTTTTTGGGGTTTTAATATTTATTATCATTCAGCATAATCACAAAATGCTTCAACCACGCCAGGATACTGGCATTTGAGTGCATTTCTTCTCGGTCGTCCACAAAACTTCTGTCTATAAAAAAACGACTAGTAATATATTACGAACATTTCCACTGGTTTTCACTGTCCTTATAAATTCAGGCACGTCTTATAGAAGATATGGCCAAAATATCCTTTTTGTAACGGTGTGCTGGGAAATCATGTCTTTTAAAAACATAATGCTCGAAGTTTTTGCAATTTCCGAATAATTTGAAACCTGACCTGTCACTCCATTTACCCCTAGAGTTGACGAACTACAAGTGGCATGCTTCTCGCGTAAGGAGAATGACAGGTTCTTCAGTGTTGTTCAAAATATGCCATATGGAGGTCACGAGATTTCGCAGTGGATATAAGCTATATTGTACACCTCATAGGAAATATGACTAAACGTACAGATACGATGCTACCTGAAGTGACATTTCGCGGTCATAAAAATCTCATAAGTCCTAATTCTTCGCCTGAATTCTAACCTTTTTGGAAGTAAATTGGAAGAGGACTTAATTCGCTATCGAGTAAGCAGCTAAAGAATATTTGTAAGTATATTTTTTTCAAAATTTATTTGAATATACAGCAGCATGGAAAATAAGTCGAAAAAACTAATACTATATGCGTAATCATATTTTTTCAAGTGTTTTTTTGGTTGTCGGCCGGAACCAAGCGCATTCTGAAATCGGCTTTCTGTGTTTGGGATTGTGTTGCTAGATAATTAGTATTACACTCCCATTCAAGTAATGTGTCCTAATCGAAAACGCGTTTCCGAATTTCGGTTGACATCTCTAAACAGTGGTTATCTTGTATGCCTCTAAAACGTTTCATTGGGACTTCTGTGAGGCGTTTTACGTCTTGAAGAAGAAGCCACGATCGCAGGGATCGTGTCTTCTTCTTCAAGACTGCTTCCTGGGACTCGTCTCTTCGCTTCTATTGGCAAAGTTTTACGTCGCTATTTATCCCGTCCGACTGACCAAGAAAAATAATACGCACACAGAAAAAATTCATCATTTGCCTAGTTCATTTCTATGCAGGTGTCGGCAGCAGAACCAAACTGTTGAATTATTCGGAATTTTCTAAAAATGCCCTCTATGCAATGATCTCAATAGGACACGGAATGCTCACGGAAAAGGTGTAGAGATTCCAAAAGTTACCGTGTATTTTTAGCCTGGACGGCCTCGGCAACGGGTTAAATTATTAAGGAGGAACCCCTTCCTCTCGGACGGTGATCATATATTGCGTGCTACACTGCGTCGTTGCTATTTTGGGCGGTCTTAAGGTGTGATATAATCTTTGCTCTAAAGGACTTGCCTTAAGACACACACCCCCGCACACGCGAGAATACTGGAGTTTGATAAGGATTTCTTCCTAAGAGCCATTTATTTGCCTGGTCTGATTTTCAATTTCCGACACCGCAGTACAATCCCAGACCTCCGGTGTGTGTCGAAGTTCCGATAACAGGGCAAATAAAATTTCAGATCAGTTTGGAACGTGTTTGACAGCGTGAATTATTTGCGTAAAATGTGCTACTCCTACTGTGGCCTTTCAAGTCGAATTGTTTTGAGGTCGTGTTTCCTACTGATGAAAGTGTATTTTCGTCTGAAAATCATCTCCATTAGATTATGTGTTCTTTTACCTCGGTCTTCAAGTGGGAAGTAGCCCAGATTCACGGAAAACCTCAACTTCCGTGGCAGGATTCTCTATCTGTGTACCTCTGACGAGATTAAAACATACCTTCATACTTTTTAAGTCTAACTGGAGCAATGAAAAAGTACGGCGTCGGTCAGCGGTAGTAGGCATGCCGACAAGGCTTTGAAGAAGCAAATGGTGTTCGGAAAATATGAACTTTAATCGTCAGTGTTCGAATAGTTAAGAAATGTCCTTCGTCAGATTAAATGACCTTTGTTTGATGGTGCACATCTTGCGTAAGCGGGCTTTTGGTTCTTCCAAGACCCCTTTTTATCAGCAAAAACTCTGTTTTCATGGAAGATCTGCTTAATTATTCCTTTTTCAACTTAATTTAACAATTCGCAGTTGACAGTTTGACGGTGATCAGTCGCCCAAAAGTTAACGAGGTTGTCATTTTTCTGTTTTCTAATTCTTCTTCAGTTATACTCACCCTATTTCATTTTGCAAATATACGGATAACGTTTAGTTCCTTGCTTGTACTGGACTCCTTTTCGAAGTTTCGCTTCGCGAAAAATGCGACTCTTTCTGAGTGATCCGATGACCTTGTCAAATCACTTGTCTGTTTTCAGTCTAGCTTAGTTTGCTGTTTTGCACATTTTTTGTCGGAGACTTCCTACTTTTCGTGATTGTTGGAATGTATCAGGAATTCCGATGCATACTGGAAAACGGCGTTGGGACAATTTTGATCAGGCCGCCATCGTTAATGAAGATTACGTGCGGTGATGACGTCCATTTCTTACAGTTGTTGGTTGGTCAGGTGTGTACTGTGATTTTTCAAAGTTTCCTGACTTTGGAAGAGGGGCGCGCAACGATCCGTTGTGGAATCCGCTCGTCCCATTGTGCCTTGGGGCTCCCTCCCTCGAGCTCCGCCAGCAGCCGAAGAGGGACCCCTAATATAGGCAGAATAACATTACTTACAAAGAAGAGGGAGACTGTAGTAGCCATTTCTAGCCGGCAACGAGCCCCTGGCTCAATTGGTAGGGCATTGGACTTCTAACCAACAGGTCTAGAGTTCGAGTCGCGGGGATTGCGTGCTTCAGGGTTGGGCATGGCCGGCTGATGATGACTAACAAGTCAGAAATGATAATTCTGGTGTCCACTGTCTTTGTCGGCAATGCTATTCTGTCCCGACTTTCAAGTATTTTCGCTTTTACTGGAGATTCGCCTGCCTCACCCGAAATGAAATCGCGTGATCGCCAGCAGTATGCTTGAGGATGTCAGAAAATGTTGGCTACCAGTTCAGGTTGGTACAGTAGGTGGGCTAATTCATGAAATTTCAACCGAAATTCCGAAATGCGTTTTCATTTCGAAAAGATTAATCACGTAGGGTTGTACAACTGGTCAACCTGTAACATAATTATATAATAGTACAGTTACCTCAGGATGCCGGCTTTCGAACGACCTTCCTTCCGGCTGCATGAAAAAACTACACTCTGTAAAAAACGACAACTTATTTAGCAGGAATTTTTCTCATTGATTTTCGATGTCCCTAAATGTCCTATTATATTTCGTAAAAAACATGCATAAAGATATGCATTGTTTTACTCGTTCGGTAAAAAATTACGTCTTCCTCCAACCTTATACTCGAAGGAAGCGTATACTTAAAGCGTATACTCAAAGGAGGGACATAATTCGGTTTTAAAAATGTTTTCCAATTCCCAATACTATTGGACCGGCTCTACCGTCACACTTGTATTCAGGGTTTCCAAACTACAAGTTGTATGTTTTCCGCGTGCAAAAAACCACACTGTTCTCTATGGTAATAAAGGGCACCATGTGGAGTTCATAAAATTTAGCAATGGATTTGGTCCATATTGTTAACTTTACAAGCCACATTGTTAAATGCAAAGATATGATGATTTCTGAACGGCCATTTCACGGTATTTAAACGTCCCACAGTTAGAAACTTTTGTAAAACCGAATTATGTTTCGCCTTCGAGTATTAAATTAGAAGAAGACGTAATTATCTACCGAATAAGCAAGAGAAGGAATATTTTTATGCATGATTTCCATGAAATATAATTGGACTTTTAGGGACATCGAAAATCAACGAGAAAATGTCATGCTACATAAGTAGTCATTTTTTTTAGAGTGCAGTTTTTGCATGTAGGGCAAGGGAGGTTCATTCGAAAGCCGGCATCCTGAGGTAACTGAAATATTATAGAGTTGTTGCAGGCTGACTAGTTTTACAGCCCTACTTAATTAATCTTTTCGGAATGAAAACGCATTTCGAAATTTTGGTTGACATTTCATGAGTTAGCCCACCTACTGTATATTTGTCTCAGAAGTACCTTAAGTTGCGTTGCATGCCTTTCATGACAATCCTGTAGTCCCAACATGTAGAAACCTATCTCAGTTCAGAACTCGCTTTCGTCTTGGGTCTCTGCACCTTTTTCAAATTTCATGTTTCGTTCACTTTTACATGGTTTATTTGTGTTTACTCTGTCATACACCTATGACCCGCCGGAATTTTGACGTTTACAGCCGCCGCCCTTTAGTTAATAAAAGGGCGAAATGTGGTTTTGCCATCTAATCTGAAAGGTTTACACGCATGTACATACCCTCATCGCGTTTATTTTCTCCCAAATAAGGCGAAGAAGAAAGTAGGGCAAGCTCATGTATCAAGCTGCATTTGGGCCGACGTTTCGGAAACTTCCTCGTTCCCATCATCAGAGTAGTGCGCTTGTTGCTCCTGCTAGTCTTGAGTTTTTCAGCCTTGCCGCTTGCCTCGTATTATAGCCATGCTCGAGGTACGAACTTTAGCCTGCCTGTTTGCTGCTGATTGGCCTTCACTTCCCCGAGGCTGACCACTGGCGGGCTCGCGTAACCTTTGTCCCATTTAGGGCCGGCATAGTTGCAGCCAAGTCAGCGCGCCTGATGGCCTCCCCCCGGATCAGTCAGCGGACTGATTAGTCGTTGTTGTTCGTGCGAGTTGCTCTTAACCTCGCGAGTGCATCGGTGAGACAGTGTTCGGCATTGGGCACCTGATATCCGGCCGACACCTCTCCTCTTTTCCCTGAGCGTCGGTTCTCTACTCCGCGTGCTCGCCTGTCCTATTGGTCTTGTCCGAACTGATGCGAGTCTTGCACGTAACACCTAGCAGGCGGGACGCAGGTCCACAGTTTGGTTGATTGTGCCATTCGAGGGCCAACTTTCGAACACCAATCTGGCCATCTTCTCATTGGCTAGGCCGATCAGCCCAGCCTTCTCAAAGGAGAAACAGTAGTTCAACTGTTGTATGTGGCCATAGATCAAAGACAGTTTTTCCTTGCGGTTGATTGCAAGTTGGTATTCGTGCAATCTTGTGCCAAGGCGTTTGCTCGTTTCACCAGCGTACCTCGGATCCTAATTTGGCATGATATGCCGCAGAGCACTGCTGATTGTTCCGTTACTGAAAGTGGGTCTTTGGACTTCATGACTTGCTGCCTGATTGTGTATTCTGGTTTATGAGCCACGCCAAACCTAAAAGGTTTTGGGATTCTTGCCGTCTCCACTGATACGTTCTTCACGTAGGTGGTTGCAAGCCAGAACCTTGACTTCTCTCCGCACGACCGCTCAAAATGAGACTTCCAGAGGCACTTACGTAGGAAGGACATCGTTCAGCCGATAGCTTTAAAAAGGATGTGTAAATGCTTCATCTCCCCCCTCATCCCACTGTCGTTGCTACAGTGTGTGTGAGCACGTTCGAAGAGGGTTCTGACACAACTAATTTTGTGATCAACAGGGCAGTTGCTTCAGAAGTGGAGGATGCGCCTAGTGTGAACTGCCTTACAGTAGACCGTTGCCATTATCTTCCCGTCAGCCAGTTTTGTAACCTGTACGTCAAAAAGGAACATCTGATTGTTGGCCTCTTCCTCTATGGTAAACTGGATGTCGGCGACGATTGAATGCAACAACGCCTTAAAAGTCTGCACGTCGCTCCTCTTGATGATTATGGTATTGGAGGTGGAGGCTGGGGGGAAGTACTAGTAGTAGCATTATTATTAAGAATATCGACAAAACCGCTGGTAGCTATGCTGGAGTTTCATCACATGGCGACCCTAGACTAGGGCGCCAGTTAATCCCCGCGTGAATTGGGGACATATTAGTATTCAAGACCCTACATATTCCCCAACGCGGTGGTAAGATACAGAAAGGTATCTTCGTCTGTAATCCGTTGGAACACTCCGAACCACCAGGCTGTGTTTATGGGAAATAGTTCATCTGGATATCCATGCAAGGTCCAATTTAATGCCCAATCAAGAGATCATGAGGCGTTTGCTTTAGTGAAAATAAGGATTCAAAGGTGCGGTAGACTGATCAGTCAATCATAACTCTAAGCACCATCTAGGGTCAAAGGTATCAAACTGTCCATTCACACATCGCAGATGGTCCGCAGACGGATCTATCAGATAGGACGTAGGCACTTCATTGAACCGAAGTCCAGTAGTGCCTCGCCATCTGGTATTTTTCGTCGCCGTAAATGGGGTGTTTATTCATGCAGGAGGGAGCGCACAGCGATCTTTTGGCTGCCCCGAACAATCAAACTCCAAGTAGGCGACAGGAATCACAAACGGACAATCACTTTCTGTACATGTTAGCGTTTCATTTTCCGTATGGTCATCGGAACCGTGATCGGCTGATCAAGCTGCCCTTCAGTTATTACAGTCTGGCCAGTTTCAACCCGTTTCGACCTGTTCGTGACTTCTATCACACATCGGGAGCTTATTTGCATCGGGAAGCCAGTGCGTCGTTGTGCGCCCATTCGTGCAAAACGCAAGGTTTATCTGTGCGAGGATAGGGTAGGGACAGCCAAGATGTGCAAAACAAAATCGAAGGTCTGAGGTTGTGGTAGCTCATTAAGCTTTCGACTAGAAGTAAGCTGCATTATTTCGGACTAAAACACTGCACCAATTTCCAAAACGGATCGCATGCGTCCTGAAACATCATCCACCTGTCGACCCTTTGAATTTGTATGGGCTGTTCCACCTGCTCATTTACCAAGAGCACGTATGCAGGATGTACAACTAGTTAGTATTCATTTTTTATGGCAGCCACGTCGCCCAATCCCATTCTCCGTTGGCTGGCAGGCTCGAACAGCCGACTGGTGCATGGGAGAAGGAACAGTGAGAGACAGAGAGAGAGAGGCCAACACCGGGGAATCCGCCCTCCCTGTGCAACGGCGCACAACCTACTGTAATAACTCTGACGCGTTTGAATCCATCACAGCGCGCTAAAAGTCGTGGTTTTCAACTGTCTTGGGAATATTTTACAGTGACTGGAGGACTGACGGTTGGGCTACAATGGCCCCTTCCCAATACAGCTTTATAGCACTCGGCTGCGTCAAGTTCAAGTTGCCCTTATTGTAGTCAAGTACATGTTAAAGGTTTGTAAGCGTCTGCTATGCCAGGATCAGCAAACCATGGCCCTCGCAGCCTGGTATGCGCTGGCGGTTCTCTGACGCCTGGTTCCTTGCCGTTAGGTGCGCTTGCGCCCGCGCTGGGTATACAGGTGGTGGACGTGGCTGTCCAGTCATTTTCGTCCTTCTGATCACTGTTGGGGTGCTGCTGTTATTGGTTAAAATTCTGGTCATTTGTTCTGTGAACCAGGATGTATGGAGTAGAGTGCCAAGGCGCGGGCTCGGTCGCGCCATCCACCTGCGCCCTCCCCCGCCCCCAGTCTTTTTTAGACTTTGTCTTGACACTGGACCGGGAGGTGGATAGGGTGCAGTTGATGCTCCGCATGTCTACACTCACTGTAAACCAACTCACGCACAAGTCACCGTTGGCAACGACGGTCAAACTGTCAGGTAATCAAGTGCTTGTAGTGGGGGGGTCAGGTCGCGTGTGGTGTGTGCAGACGAGCCAGCCACTGCTTCCAAGTTCATCCCCTCTTGTCCTGACCCTATTTCGTCCTCAGTGAATGACGGAAGAGAGGATGCAGTGGGTACGACGCAATTCTGTCACAGTAGTAAACTAATTCACGCGCACAACACCAGTGCTGTGCCCACTTCCTGGGACAGGTGGTAGAGGTCTTCACTTGCAACGGCCCAACTGTCATCCCCCGCCTATGACTCACAGTGTCGGCTAGCTTCCCAACCAGACTCACTTGTCGTTTAATTTGGCAAGAGGCAGCGCCCAATCAAAGTCTTTCAGGGAATATTGATTTGACGCCTTCGCCTCGGGAACCGTGACACTAAATG
>CACRXP010000223.1:801016-839495 GCA_902702965.1 Spirometra erinaceieuropaei
GGGTTTGTCATCATTTCTCCAACGGCTCATGATAAGTCTACGTAGACCACTAAATTGGAAAGCAATCCAGTGGGTACGAATAATTAGTAAACGTCCTGCAGACAGACAAACGGCGTAACCGTAATTAGGCTTCGGCATATTTACAGAGCCTCCCTGTCTATGCCGAGTCCAGCGGCAGACCTCCGCCTTTTCAGCTAGGCCTACCGCTATTCTCTCACTTAGGGCGCCATCCGTCGAGCACATGTGGTAATTTATAAAACCAAGGTAATCCCGCCAAGATAGTGTACGGACATTCCATGAGAGGTCCTCCGCTGAGCCGATTCAGTCAGCGCACCTTATCAAACTTTTTGCCCATTTAAGCATCTTCTACTATTTAAGTGTCTCCTACTTGCTGATCGATTTTTAGGAATGCTTCTGATGAGTGCATCTGTACGGGTAGTTGACATTGTGAGGCTCAGCTAATGACATTACCCTTTTTCTCCGTTACTTTAGAGTTGATTCGAGGCAGGACCAACCCAACCTGGCAAATGTCTCCAGCAGCATCCCACAGGGCTTCAGCCTCCTCAAAATTGGTACATCGTCCAGTAATATCACGTCCTTACAGGAAACGAACCACACTAACAAGATAACCTCACCATTCTCCTCTCTTGAGGGTTTTAACTTCACGAGGACAACCAACGAGACAGCAGAGTCCACATGTGAACTAATCACTCCAGTGCGGTGTCAGCGTCCCCTGGATGGCGAACGGTTTGCTCCCCAAAGTGTGCAGCCCACTAGTTTATCCGTGTGCCAACAAACTTACCCACACTTTACTGGTTTCAGTCTCTCCGGTCTCATCTGTGTACCGCAAGAAATCTGCCTTCAACGTAACCTTGGCGCAGTACTAGTCTGCAACGGGACTGGAAATAGCACCAAAAACCGACTCGGATTTGCCATTCATGGAGGCAACTGCGCGACAGGCCAGCTTAACTGGCCTGTCATTGTCAGCACAACAACCGAAGAGACTGTCACGTGGATTGAGGTGGCCGTCGGCAACCGACCACCGCCACCACCCCCGAGCCCTCCAGCCGCAATTTGCGGCTATGCACCGGATGGAAAGTTCCCCTGGTTCGTCTACTTCAATATGCGTTCAGGTGCCTCCTTCTGCCTCGGTGTCTACGTTGAGAATGACACATTTCCCCTCATCACTTCGGAGCGCTGTCTAGTAATGTGCCTGAGAGCCAATGGTTTGCAAAAGGCCTGCAATCTAGAGGCAGCACGACTGCCAGCCATTGGCTGGCTACGCCACCCCAAGGCGGCTCCTCAAACCCGCCTCTCTTTGCCTGTCAAACCCGCAGACATGAACATGAACATTTGTCCCGCAAAAGCCGTTCATGAGAGACTGGCGAATGCCACAGCCGAGCGTCCCGTGTGGACTCAGTGCACTCTGGCCTACCTCTATAACAGCACCTCGAAGGCCTTCGGTATCGAAATGATCAAAGTATTGCCGTTCACTGCCTGCCAGGGCGAAGACTTCTACTGGCCCCTGCGAGACAGAATGTTGCTTTGCGTGGTTTCTATGGGGGAACAGCCTCTCAACTGTCAGCACTGGACTGATGCGGCTCTTGTGCAGTGCCAGCGAGCCAGCACACTTCAGTGGGAGCTGGTGGGACTGGCTCCGGCCTGTCGCAGTAGCTCAGCCTACAAATGGTTCCTCCGGGTGTTGCCCTGGTAAAGACCCCTTCGCTCAGTGTTGTTTTACCATTGGGGCTCTCGATCCCCCGCCCGCTCTCTTTGTGTGCAAATATTCAAACCATATCCGCATTCTGCACTGTGATGAGGTTTCTTTTAACACTGCCCCTCCCATCCCGCACACACACAGGCCATGTTCTATTTCCAGCATCCCCTATGTTAACTACAATATGTGATAAGCTCTGACATTCCTGACGCATTACTCATTTACAGAACGAAAAAGATTATTTAATCATTTTTCTTATGGTTGCCAGCCGCCTTTGTAGCGAGGGGATGGAGAGGGAAGGGATTGACGTTTATGGAATTGTGACGCAAGGCAACGTATCTCTTTCCCACTCCCAATTAAAAACCTTGAAAAGGGCATTTTGCGGTGACACGACTGTTCCGTAGGGTGTTTTGACAGCTTTTGAATAATTCATAGTGACCCAATTGTGAAAAACTCGGGTCAATATGAATTATTCAAAATCTGCCACAACATCTATGAATTATGTGAGCCTGATAGTCATCTGGTGGATTCTAGGTGAATTATTTAGGAAATCCTGCCTGTGCAGTCAACTTATTGTATCAGATTTGGTGGATTCCAGACGTTGCAGTAGGTTGGGCGGGTAAACTTGACCCAAATGTGATTAAACTCACGTCGTCCGTCGGGGCCTCGTAGCTCAAGTGGTTAGAGCGTTGGCTGTACTAAGGCCTTCCCTTTACTGCGTGAGTTCGAATCCCACCGAGGCGCCGAATTCTTCACAGTTGGGTCAATATGAATGTTCCGTAAGGATGGAATTCGTACAGTTCCATCCTGATTGAAGATCAAGTTGACTAAGACTCCTCACAAATGGCGCATGCTACCCAGTCCTGGAATGTGTACTCGTGGCCCTACGGACCTCTTTTCTTCTCGGTTACACAATTTCGTTTCCATTCCACTAGTGTCCTCGCAAAATGTTCCTGACCGATTCGATGAACTACAGTCTGAGTGGTCCTCAAATATACAGCAGGTTTAGCTCTTAACCAGATGACATTTTGACGATGGACATAAAGCGGTTTTTAAAGACGAAGAAATATGCCACATAAATTCATATTTGACCTTCTGATTTTCATCCTCTCTGAGCAGGCCTATTCGATGCCGTAGTAATGTCCGGTGCTTGTTGTTATTCTTAAAGACCATCGTATTCCAAACTGTCTTCAGACATCCCCGCTATACCCGTGCCCTACCCTTGGTTTAAGTTCAGGTTTCCTTCTCTGATCGATATTTTAGGATAAAGTTTTTGGACTAAATATCTCGTCTTTCTCGTCTTCCCCTTCCTCATGGAAATTAGTTCCAACCTTTTTAATTACGTCGACATATATGAACATTTTTGCGGATCCTTACCGCTTACACATGAGTCTGGCCGACGATGGGTACCTTGCCGGTAGTTATAAAAGGTTAGACACATCCATAGCATCCGATTCGGGCCCTGTGGCCCAGCATGACCTTAAGTGGGGTCCTACACTCATGTTGAATGCGAGACTACGTCTGATCCCCTAGTCAATTTATTGACCCTGATCTTGGCAGAGCGAGAGAGGGGGGAAGAGAAAGCATGGTCGATCTCGTCCAGAATTTCTTTTCCGTAATTACTTTGATGACCTTTTGAGCTACCATGGCTTGTTAAAGAGTCCCGAAACAGCAGCTCATCAACTGGAGAGACAATCCACTCCTCCGGGTCAACCGCACGCTTACGTTATGAGCATGCTTGTCGTCGCCCACTTTATCGACATCTCGCTTAATATGCACTCAAGTGGATTTTCCAGAAACGTCAAATCCGCTACTTACTAACATCGGATCACCACGCACAGTAAAGTCTAACAGGTACTGGACTTCATGTTAAGTAGCTTCCTCCTACACAATGCTCAGCGGACGAGAGATTTCGCGTACTTTTTACTTTTGGGGGATATCGGGACGCATTGAGGATGTTGCGGTGCAGACTATGTTCTCATTCCGGTAATCTGGGACACCCACCTAATTTCCTAGGAATTTAACTAGCATTTGCTTGAGTTCTGAGAGGATACCTTGTTGCCTACTGTAATGAGTCACCGAAGTGAGGGTCACAGAAACAAACTCGAAGCTCTGATGTTCTGCCTGAGTACAGTTTTCTCAGGATTCCTGTCGGGTGTTTTTTGGTCTGAAGAGAGCTGCATGATCGAAGGTCATCAGATTCGTTTTTATTTTTGTTGTCTAACCTTTAATTTAAAGGACCTCCGCAATATACACAAGTTCCTCCCTCCTCCCCCCCTGAACGTTCGACTGTCTGTTTGCAGGCCTGTTGAACACTGCTGCCTAGGAAACAGCGAAGATTGAGTCGCGCATAATACTATCTACTTATATGTATAAGTAAGCATATTTGCGACAACATTATTCAGCAAACGCTACCTCTCGTGAAGTAGGCACGATCGATGGAGCATGCGATTTATTCGCCTGGCGTTTCGGATTCCAGCTCGAACCTTTCATCAGAGACAATAGCAGATACTAATAAAGCTCTTATTCCAGCGATCTTGTCTACTTCCTTACGACTGCTTCCTGGGACTCGTCTTTTCGCTTTCATCGGTCAACCCTACCTCTGCCGACAAATCATTCTGCAATATAGGGTTGGCGTCCTCAGGTTCCTTCCAAATCCTCGTTCCTGGACACACAGTGACAGAATACGAAAAGACACGCGTTTCCAAAATGCACGCGAATGGAGGACAGACCAGAACACAAGCTTCTGCCTGTAGTGAGGTGCAAAGAAATCCACCAAGCAAAATTCTTTCCAGGAGACTGCAAATTACCCAAGGGCCTAAGTAACAAAAGGCAGAGACTTACTGTTCAACCCAAACACGATTTCTGGTCGTTTAGGTTGATTTATGAGGATGAAGATGCATTTCTTAATATCACTATGAGTATCACAGATGTCAAAGGCAGACAAAATGTTTCTGGGTAAACTATCCGTTCGACGGTCGTAAGCGATAAGGTCCACCGTGTACCTCACAGAGTGGCCGCAGCACAACCGACTTGCATGAGAGCTACCTTACAATGAGGCAGACTTTCGCACCGTCTATCGTACTCCCTCGTCTCCCACCGCTCTTGCTCCGATGACAGGGCAGTGTCAAGGCGACCGGAAGTGAGAGGGGACCCACTGGCTGACCAAGCTAAACAGTCCATCCATGCACGCCACACACAGGACCTGATCCCCGTTGCACGTGTAGCAGATTACAACAGGGAGCGGCCTGGCTATCGCATCAGTAAGAATACCATGAGGACCAGATTAGGAAAAAACCATTGCGGCCTGAATCCCAATCCTCCGGACAATACTCGACATGATGATCGAGTTATCTCGTCAGGTGGAAACCTCCCATGCCACGGCTGATAGGACGTCATGATAGGTTCAAGTGTGTTAGATTTACTGTAATCAGGCATGCACTGATTTGCTGTGTGAATGGATTCTCAGCCATGGCCTCTCTCCCATGGCCCAGTCGACTGTCTGAGCCTGTCTGAGAATCCTATGCCATGGAAGACACAAACTAACTTTTTCCATTTAGTCTCTACAACGACAACACGTGTAAACATCCAAGTATCACAGCAAAAGCTCCTAACTACATTGATGTATATAATCAACCTTTCGCAAGCTCGGTTTATCAGTCATGGTTTGACTTGTCAAAGGATGCCCGTATTCGCTTCGGTGTCAGATATAGGCAGCAGACGGCATCTGTGAACTCAGTTTGGTAAGTTGACATAATGCGGAGGCGATCATAACAGGCCGTTCTACGTCTTCTTAGACATATAACTTCTAAATATGTAAAATTTTGAGATAAATGCAGATAACCAGTTTAGCTTCCCTTCTCCTTCTCCAGAAATGAATCCCTCAAACCTAAAAGTAATTCAGTACATAAGATTTTTTGGAAACCGGAAAGCCGGACTTTGACAAAGATACTGTTTATCTGCCGCAATAAATGCGTAATCTCCACCAGTATGCCTCTATGAAATAGTATGTTTTTACTGAAGAATATCGGACTGAAAAAGTTTCCAGGCTCGGCTGTGACAAAGGCGTTCAAAATGTGACTTTCAGGGCCAAAGTTCAAAAAAAGCTAATGAGACCCCACTGCTCACTTTCCTCCAGCGTCCGCAAGTAAAGAATCCCCCGCAGAGTATCTTAGTGAAATTGTGCGGGTACTACGTGTCTCTGACCTGAACTCTCTTGAGAACTGTTTCAGCGCTCTGCATGTTTGTGCGTCTACGCATGTAAGTTTACTGGTCTCTTTCTGGCACTCAGACGTCCAGAACTTGCATGTGTACCAATGAGGTCACTTTGAATGCCCGCCTGCGCACTGTTACTCATAGGTTGCTTGTGCAGCACCCCACCCCCCTCCCCTAGCAAAAGTTGCAACTTCAGCATTCCTCACTCAGAGTGAACGACAAGCAGGGCGGAGAAACAGCATGCCAGCGACCAAGGCTATTGTAAAGAGCGCCGACATGGCAGAAGAACAACAGCAGAGCGCGGTAGATCTCGCAGCGGAGGCCCTAGCAAAGCATGGGCTTGAGAAGGACATCGCTGCTTTCATCAAGAAGGAGTTTGATAAGCAGTTCGGTCCGACTTGGCACTGTATTGTTGGGAAGAATTTTGGAAGGTTGGTTTGGCAACTATACTTGTCATAGTCAATTTCTGTATACTTTTTATGCCACTTCTGAGACTACTTGAGAAGTCTCCCTTCCGTCCTTTTACAAACGGCTACTTTTATGTCTACCGTGGGTACAGCAGAGAAATAGGAAATACAAAATTAGTAGTGTCAACGCTGCCTGCACAGGGATGCCAGCCAGAAAGCAAGGACTGATAAGGTTGATTTTGAACATATCAGGCCTCGAATCGTTGTCGGTGAGCGTTCATTTGGATTGCTTTAAACTAATGTGACCTCCAGTGAGTTCATTTTGAGTGCGTGGTGGGAACTTGGGTAGTGTGGTGTGAACAGTTCACTACTCGGGTTACCTCGTTAATGTCATCTTCAATTTTATCAGCGAGAAGGACAGTGACAAAACTTTCCAGGGAAGATAAATGTCGCCTTAACTTCCATTGCCATGATTTAGTTGTATGGCATACAGACTGAAGCGGAATCAAGTGGGAGTCGCGTTCGAAAGTACACTCTGACATCCGAAGGGAATAGAAGTCCAGTCCGCTGTCTTTGATCTTGGTGGGATCGGATATTCCCCCTCGCAGCCGACAGAATGGCGGCACGACGGCGCAAGTGTCCAGGAGGTTCCAATGAAATGCCTCATGACTCACTCCAGACGGGCCTCAGAGCTCGGGTGCTGCAGCACCTGAGGATGGGTTTCACTGGCCAATAATGGCAACTTTGCCAGAAACATCACTCCTAATATTATTGCCTTTGTGAAAAATAGTTGCGGATGTAAGTGGGCGCTTTTAATGAGATTTATTTTATTTAGGCGAATTTTAATTAGCTTTGTCTAAAAGCGTCTGTGGAAATCTGCATTTCAAGGCAAGTCCTGAGGAAAAATCTTTGCTCCCTTTCCAGGGGAGTATATAGAAAACATTTGAGTTACTGGCTTGTTTTCCGTCATCTTCTTAGAACGCAATGCATATCATGGCGTAAGTAAAGTGTTAGTCTGGGTTTTAAGTAGTTCACACATAGTAGGCGAAAGATTCGAAATTTCGGTGCGTGCAATTGGTTAAACAAATTTTATTATCATTAACATCATGTGGATAGGGTTACCTTTTTGTTGACACTGGGTACTACACGAGCAAGGCACTTTACATAACCTGATCGCGAGTTCACGCATGGCTCTCATAGAAAGCCCCACTGATCAAAGGTCAATTCACACCGTGTTTGTCAAAACCTGGGAAGATGTCAAAAGAGCCTCATTTATCCGTCCACCGTAAAGAACATCCCTTTATTAAATTTGAGACATATGTTGGTGAATCCACCAATATTTTGTTTCAGTCGCACATCATTAGAATGTCACTGACAAACTATACAAATAATAACCTGACTTTCCTGCGATCCACCCAATCAGTGAACTCCACACTTATTGGCCGCCCGCTAGGTATCTTATCTTGTTACAACGAACGGAGGTCGATTTGGCGCATACCAAACTTCGACTTGGGGAGCTCTTTTGTAGAAGCAGTTAAATTTCGCTCAGCAATTGGAAGTTTTTGTTCCAGAAAGACAACCTACGAAGCTAGAATTGACCCCTAGAGGCGATGTACAAAGTGGTTGAAATCTCGAATAGCTTCCTCGACCATCCACTCAAAAGTCCTACAACATAAGAGAATCAAACAGGATTTTAAGAACTCTTCCAAGTCTATCGATTTTGCCTTGATCAGTTTCTGCCCATTTTCCTTTGTTGAACGATTTACCATGCTGACAGCACAGGTACTAGCTAAAAGTCCAGACACCTGTTTTACTGATATTCTGCTGATGAATGACACTACCGAGAGGGGTTCGAAATATCAGTGAGTCTTGCAGTGTTCCCTTTATGCTCTTCTGGTAGATATTCTAGTTTTGAAATTGTGGCTTTTCAACTTTCCCATAAGTTACTGAGCTAACCTGCAACAAAACATTTAGATTAAAACTTGAAAGACTCGGTCCCTTGTCTTGATTTCGTGTTGCTGACTAATTTGGGCCTTACTGAAGATGATGAGGATGAGGCTGGTGGTGGTGGTGGTGGTGGTGGTGGTGGTGGTGGTGGTGGTGGTGGTGGTGGTGGTGCCAGTGGTGGTGCCAGTGGTGGTGCCAGTGGTGGTGCCAGTGGTGGTGACTCGCCTGCAGGTTCATTCAGACGGTTGAGAACGATCGATGCAAGCTCTGGACTAACTGTTCGAGTGGGTGGCTCATCGGCTTTCCCGACGAGTATGATGTTTTTGAGGTCATTTTCGGTCGACCTCATTACAGTCTGCGCCAACCTCAAAACAATCAGCTTATTCTGAGCTTTGCGAAGACAAGGTCTGATTAAGCTTGTGTGCCGGTAGCTAAACTGGAATTTCAGCATCACGCCTCTAGTTCAGACCTTTTGATTTTCATACTGTTTTGACACATATGATTGTTTCTCGTTAGTTGAAAGCGTAATCAGTCTCTCCTGTAGATTGCTCTTCATGAGAACTGGAATTCAGTTCCCGTGTTGCAATTTTGTTGTCTGCTTATCTGTGTTCTAAGAAGATTCTGCCTAATCCGTCTCATCAAACTCCTGTCCAAATCCACCAGAACTTACGTAGGTGTAAACTGCAGTAATCGACCTCGAAATGTGCCACAGAGGCCCTACAATTCATTATGGAGACGCCAGAAGGTTTAACGGGGGAGATAATGCTGGCGGACTTGGCTAACGTGTCTGTAGGTGGTTAATGACCTGCGCGTTTCCCGTTGGCAGGGCAACTGTTCATTTCTTTTTTCAGGCCGTCACTAGGTCTTATTTATTCCCGCGGTCTTAATACAAGTGAAATGAATGCAAAAACCGAGTGCTCGACAAGGCCACACTTCAGTCTATGTTTTCGTCGAGAGTTTCTTCTTGATTGTTAGTCTAACGTTGCTCTAAAAGCAGGCAGCAACTAAGAGCTCGGTCACAGTATTTGCTGATTTCCCGTTGTTGCATGGTGAAAATAGGAAAGAGTCGGTTCATCAGTTGATCTCCCTGCGTAGTCCGTTTGGTTTTAAGCACTTAGCCACTCCATTTCTCCAGTGCTACGTTTTTGGGCTGAACACAAGAATATGGACCATCCCCTCCCAACACTAACCCCTTGAATTCCACTTAGAGCTATTCGCTATACGGCGATCACATTCTTGAGCCCTACCCAATGTGCGGATTCGGCCCAAACATTGGTGCCGATCATTGAGCCGAAGCAAATTAACTTCAGTGGCAGCGTTCTAACTTGCTTGAGGCGCATTGTTGGCTTAATGCGGCTGTTTATCTCCATCCTCTTTTTAGTAGACAAAACAGTGCCGAATAAATATAACTGTGAGCCCCTATGCATCGTAAATGCAGGGCATCTAGTTAACGATGGCGCATGCCCCCTGGGTTATTTTGCTGATTGCTAAACGTCCGATTTAGAAATTTCAATAACTGCTAATTTTGAAGTTTCTGATGCCAGAAATGCATTTAAAATCAGAAAACTTCGGGCTGTGCTTAGTTTTCTATTGCAAAAGCCAGAAACTGACCGCTTGCAGTCTCCTGTTGCGCTTTTGACCACGTCATTTGCATTGAACTTCGTCCATAGTTTATTAAAAAGGTCTGACTCCTTTGACGTTAAACCCTGCTGTAGGCTCAATGGCACTGAGTACTAAAACTGTTCCCACCATTGTCGCCTCCATAAAGTCTAGGCGTTCTAATCTTTCCGTCGATAGTATAGACAAGCAATCTAGAGATATAATATTTTTACGGGGATCCCATCCTCCACTCCGGTTTGGGAGGTCCTCCTTTACGTTGTCATTCAACGACAGCTGAGGAGTGTTCGCATGGATGAAACAAAGATTGGACATTATGTCATGGGCTATCTCAGAACTGGTCGGAAACACTCGAGTGAAGACAGACTAAAGAGATTTCAGCCGGCCAGTCCCTATGTACTCTGAGATAATATCGTCTGGTCTGACATCGAATTCAGGCGTTAACGGTGGAAACGGACGTATGACACTGGTACTTGTAGAGACTGATAAAATCTAACTGAAATTCTAAAAACAAATCGAAAACTTGGTGCGAAAAGTTCTAAATGAAATGGGAAAGAAACGTGTGAAAAGCATTGACATGATTTCAGTAGGTTAACATGAAGGCAGGCGACGTAGTACTTCACCTGCAAACTTTAACGACACAGAGTACACAGGGGTCAAATTGGCCTCAAAGTCAACCCGCAGTCTGTGGCAGAGGCGGCGAAGTGAAACTTGCTTAAAGTTCACGAAAACAAAGCGGGTTCATGAGATTGCAAGGTCGAGAGCAAGACAATGCCTGCAAGTCCAAGCCAGTTCTGCAGTGCATAGTGGTTGGGGGCAGAAATGTCGTCCGCGTTGCCGTCGCCGTCGTCTCCTCCTCAGCAGGCTGAGACATCATCAGTCTTGCACACTGCAATAGTAAAGCACTTTGACATGGATGAAGAGGGCGTCAGGATCGCCACGCAAACAGCCGCCGAATTAATGGAGAGTGAAACTAGTCTGGTTACTCTGGCAGAGACCTTAAAGAAGAAGTTTGACGAGCTCTACGGTCCCCGGTGGCACTGTGTTGTTGGGAAACCTTTTGCCAGGTAAGAACCTCTTGCCAAGCGTAAGTAAAGACAATTTCCTTGCCAGTCATCGCCAGACTACGTTGTCCATTTGAGATAACTCTGGGACACTTTGGAGTTGTCTACCATGAAAACCTATGCCCGCCTTTCATCGACCAGCCTTTTCAGGAATCGTGAAAGCAAAACTGGTGCCCGAGTGTAAGTAGGCCACCGATGAGCCCTAGATGTCTCCCCAAGTGACTATGACAGTTTCTGCTGCAGGCGAATAGTCATCACTTGCTTTTAGTCTTCTTTACGTCTCCCATGTAAACGCCTGACTGTTTCTCCTAATCGTCTCAAAGGAATTGAAGATTCTCGTTGGCAAATTTTTTCCCCTTTGACCCAACTGTGGAAATCTCGGTGCCTCGGTGGGATTCGAACCCACGCAGTAAGGGGCGGTTTTAGTACAGCCAACGCTCTAGACACCTGAGCTACGAGGTCTCACCGAACGATGCGAGTTTTTCCCGACTTTCACGATTAGGGTATGTTTGTAATCGGTTCCTCCCATAAAGGCTTAAAAGTTCATGCGGTCATGCTGTTTTGAATAAACGTTTCGAAATAAAAAAAACCCTACCAGCTCATGAAAATACACCTTAGACAGTCCTAGCGGAAGACCCTAAAACGTATGTTGAAATAATTATGCATGCCTTTCGTGGGAAATGTTGCCAACAGAGGCTTCTTGTGCCGGTACTTGTAGAAGAAAAGTAAACTGAGCTCGTTGACTCTGGGACAAAGTTTTTGCTAGTTAATTTGATGGAAAAACCGTGAAAGCCCATGTTTATGATAGTACAACTGAGTGAACAGAAGGAGCTTTTAAGGAACGCATGCATACCTCGGCATCTATAGTTCTTGCGCCATTTGCCTACTCTATCGACGACAAGAAAGTGAAATTTTACTTTTTCACGAGGTCTTTGCATCTCACTCTTCCTCTAAATAAACGGTCTGCGCTGGATTTTGCTTTAAGAATGCTCTGAACTCATTTTCACAATGGCCCTACCATTAAAAATATTCTATGTTAGGAGTTTGGGCAAGTGACCAGTACTTACCGTTGTCATGTAGAAAAGATACTTGCGAAATATATGTCGAACAACAGAGTAAACACCAAAATAGTACAGACACAAAGTTCCGGATGTGATCGCATCGCATCTCTCAGACAGCGTTACTTCCATACATCAATGGTAATTGTCGCTCTGGCGACACTTGCGCAAAGTCTCCCCCACTGGATGGCGCTAAAGATTTAAATCGTATGCAGATAAGGAAATCTCCCTTGTATTGTGGCTTTATATCAAGCTTGGAGACGGCTCACCAGCTCTAAAGTACCTCAGTTGAACTGCGGTGATAGTTCGTCCGTTACAAATTTCGATGACCACCGTCGTCTAGCGAAGGAAGTGGTGGCTTGCAGGCGAATCATTGCGAGAAGGACTTGCACAGAACTGCACGCAATGTATTATGGCATACGTATTCTACCATATTCCCGACATAGGTGCTAACTAAAAGCACAGACACGTGTTTCTCCGATATTCCGCCGCTGCGTGACACAGTTGCGAGAGTTTCGACTCCTCAGTGGGTCCCCCAGCGTCCCCTATGCGGTTTCTGGTATATGAACTCCGGAGAAGAATCCAGCGAACAATTTCAGCAATTATTCAGTGCAGGACAGGGAGTTGAGTCTCTGGGACGAGACATTTGGTGGTTATTTCCCAGTAGTTGATTGTCTTCGACTTAAATGTTCGTTAGAGATTTCAGATCTGGCCCTAAAAAGTCATGTCCCGGAGACTTAAATCTATGTCCTGCACTGAATAATTTCTGAAATTATTCGCAATGCATTGTATAGATTGGTTCAAATAGACATAAATTTTGCATGTCTATGTTCATTTGCTCTTATAAAAATGTTTGGTGCATTAGCGTGTCTCATGCCCAGGCACTTCAATGATTCTTTCCCCACTGGTTTACCGTGTCTAATAAACAACGAACAAGGATAGGTCAATGTATACATAAACATACGTGAACATCTGGGTGCATTTCAATTTATCAACACGTATACAGGTGTTTACATCATCTATATTTTATATACAGCTCTATGCGACATGTGCTATCCCATGAAATTGTACCCGAAATTTTGAAATATGTTTTTTTATCCAGAACGTTGACTTAAGTGGGATTGTCATATTCATTGTCATATTGCATAATCACAAAACGTTTTAGTCACCCCAAGATGCCGGCTTTGAAATTTGCTTTTTTACAGCCGCCTGCAAAACTGCACTCTGAAAAAAATGACTACCTATACGGTGCGAATTTTTCCCCTTAATTTTCGATAACATTATAAATTCAAATATATGTTTCAGAAAACAAGCACAAAAATATGCTTTTGTATTTATTTGGCAGAAGGTTATGCATTCTTTAAGTTTAACACTTAAACGAAGATTAATATTCAGTTCAAAAAAGTTTTCATTTCCGGATAGTTTTAAGCCCGACTTGCGATTACACTCGCATCCAGGGTTTTCCAACCACAAACTGTATACTTTCCGTGTAGAGAAAATCACGAGTTTCTATACGCTGTTACGAAGATGTCAAACGGGACTCATAAATTTTTGAAATGAATGCCGACAATGTTTTATAATTTACAAGCAGCATTAATAGATCGGCATAAGCGATTCTTCGTGAATGAACATTGCAAGATTTCAAAAAATATTATCAGAAACTTTCTCAAACCGAGAGTTACCCCTTCTTTAAATATTGAATTTTAATAAGGGATAATTTGCAATTAAATAAGTATAAGGAAGAATAGTTTTGTGCTTGCTTTCTGCAGAATATATTTAAATTTATACGGGCACCGAAAATCAATAGGAAACACTCGTTCTACTTATGTAGCAATTTCTATACTGTAGTTTTCGCAGGGGGCAGGGAGCAAGGGCATTCAAAGGCATGCATTTGGCGTGACAATAAGTTGTTCAGATTATTCTGCATAATAATTAATATTCCAACCCTACTTGAGTAGCCGTCCCTAGTCCAAAGCACCTTCTAGAATTTCGGTTCAGATTCCATGCAATAGTATATCTACTGCGTACAGTTCCTTCAATTAACAATACATATGTGTGTGTAATATAGCTTGCATACAGCTGTAATCATATTTTGCTTTTTTTATATCGCACAGGCCAAACATTCAGAATTGTCACATTTTAAAGTAGTGGTGTCATATTGAGCATTGAAGAAGGTTGCAGTTTTGGACAACCCTGCTGTAGAACATTTAATAGGACTCTGTACTATGCAAAAACGGTCAGCGACATCGTAAATTAAACCGCATCGGAAGAAAACTCGTAGCCCGCTGAAAAATTTTGTCGACTCTCGGAGCTGACGTAAAACTAAGAGATGGAATAAATGAGATGAAGCGCACGTCTGGTGGCAAAATATTTTCAAAATTTGTATTTTTGAAAACCGATAAACTGTGTGCAATTTTTCGGACACTGCCTTCACGGCCATAAGGACCGCCAAAACAGGAGAACAATTTGCGTCTTCCAACAAATTACTGTCAGTCGAGGGTTCTCCTCTTGTGAGTCACCACAGTAATAAAAGTTGGCCGAAAGAACTGCGTCGATGACCGAGCACGTGCGTATGAGTTGCAGAAACGGCGCCATAGAAAAGTCGAAGCCACCGAACTCTGACACTTTCTGAACTAATGCTGAATCTCACTGGTGTGTCACATGTCCTACACCTACAAGAAGGAGATACCTGACTGGAGCTCTGGCACCTCACACTAGCTACAAACGTTTGTTAAAAGCATATTCGCGCACAAACAACATTACGACAAACCAGTTAACCCGCGGGTCATACGTTCCCAGCCCGCTGGTTATCGGCAACTAACGCTCTTCATTGGGAGCCCTAAATGAAGACGTCTGTTTCTAGAGGGACTTCAAGTTACTCCTGTCTTGCCTGTCATGATAACTGAACTCATCAGACAGGATAGAGATAAAGCATGAGGGTTCCAAAAACGGGTGGGGGAGACTTATTTAGAAGAACTTTCCTCACTGCGGAAGAGCTGATAGAAGTAGGTCAGAGGCCAGTCAAATAAATTGTGTTCGCAGACAACGGTTACGCCACCAGCGACAACAGTAGCCATGCTGCTTAGGACGTTGTGTCGATGGTTAGTCAGCAGAGCAGCCTAACGTGAACCTCAGTGCGTAGGAGCCCAAGGCTAGTCTTCGGGCCTAAACAACAAACCACCCAGATCAGGAGCACTCATAGTCAGGAGCGGGTCACCGAATGCTCACGCCGACGACGATGTGCTGCAACAACAAAACGACAGGTCTCCGATTGAGGACCGCTGCGCCAGTACATACGGAGTACATCGTCAGTGAGCCTACCCTCCTCCCCACCACCACCGCCTGTAGACAGGCGGCAAGTGGGATATTAAAACTGTCACTTCTTCTCTGAAGACGAAAACCCAGAAATCATCAGGACCATGGCTTCAGTGTGGGAGAAATTAAACGACAATCAAAAATGCACCCAGGTCCACGCTTTAGGCTAACTAAAGAACAGATCCCTGCTTGTTGGCCGGCTGACCCTCAGTCCTCAGCGATATTCTCGGGTCACTTAAAAGAGGGCCTGCAGCGCCGCATGGTCGGGTGCAGAGTCTTTGTGGCATTCCATGCCATTAATTGACCCGATTTGCCAGAGCCATCGGGCATGCGGAACTCGCTTGCGTTCAAATTTTATCTCCACCAATTTTGCTCCTGGTTTCTGACTGGAGTTAACATGATACCATTTGCCTCTACTCACACACCGATGCGCCAAGTGTTGGATTGCAGGTACTGAAGGGAAGGGTGCTGAGTCCTTATCTCGGAGGCCTATAATAACTCGCAGGATTTGTGACAACCCTGGCGATTTTTCTTGGATCGGTCAGATCTGGTTATGTAGCCGCACCTGAGGTTAGCAAACCCCAGCCACTTGCAAGACGAAACCGGTGGTAATAGGAGTTTTTACAAGTGGGCCGCGGAACGCACAGGCGACGAGGTCAAGCAGTTGTATGCAAAAATGCTATTGGGAATGCGCGGTTGGGCTTTGAGTGGTTGAGAAATAGTTGTCCTAACCCCGAACACTAACCCCAAACTTTAACCCAATCCTAACCCCTAGCAGTATTGTGTCCATCAGGTGTGGCTGCATGATCACATCTTACCCTTAGATTTCTTAGGACAACTGTTTTAGTGGTTTTTCGTAGTTTCACGAGACATCAACAACTGTCAAAGGCTTGGGCGGGTGTTTACTAATCTAACTCTAAATGGAATGGGTGACGTACTCGCAACGAGAACCGGACGAAACAGGTTAAGAAAGGGAGAACAATATTCCACGTGATTATATCGGGGCAGGAATCTCATCAGGTGCTAATGTAAATTTCATGAAAAAACTTTGAATAAGCAAACGCTGACTGGTTAACAATGCTGCAGGACGTAAATACTTCTAATAAACCCATCCGACTCCGAGTCAAGCACTCCTGCTTCAAATCCCAAAGGAGCAAAAAATCTGGAACGTTTTTTGTGAGTTGTGCTCAGAAAAGGCTGCCGAGATTACTAAATGATTTTGTGACGTCTCTGGCTGTTGAAAGTACTATCTATTTTTGTGATATGAGGCACGCACAGAGTTATTGTATTACTTCCAACGTAATCGCGCTCGACTGTCTTGCTCGTTACTCCATCTGTCTTCTTTTTGTCCATGTCAAGTCGCCGATATTTGCTATTGTGTAGCTACTGCAGTCCTCGGAGTAAGTGATTCTGCCTGAATGATTCGTGTGGATTTTGCCTGCATGATTTTTTTTATTGTCCCCCTCCTCCCGCCACCAGTCTTTGTATTTGTTACGCTACTAGTCTGTCCCTATCCGTCCTCTTGATTAAAGTGATGGCGCGATAGTGGTAGGGCAATGGAATAAGTATCCCCATATGATAGGTGGTCTTGCGGTAAATTCCAGGACGGTACCTATTCCTGTGTCCTAGCCAACAGCACAACCTTGACCCTAAACCCAACTCCCCCCTGGAATGCGACGTAAGGTCGCCTGTAACACGAAGGGTACATATTTCCGGTTCCTACGGTCACAGTTTGTGAACCAGGAGGCATATGACATCCCGACTGATGCTCTTTGTTAGATAATCAGGCTCCTTCGTTGAACTCTTCATTCTGCGTATTTTCCATGTCAACAATATTTGTGTAGCCAAAGTTGAAAACATGCATTTTTCCCGCTATATACGTAGAAGCCGGAGATTTACTGTATCCACTGCCCGTCGCTGATGCGTGTCCAGTTGAGTTCGCAACTTTCTTCTGGTTTCTACGACATAATTGTAACTCCGTCCCATCACTTTATCCTGAGGGTTATAGTTAAATTATATTTGCATAAACGATGGCTCCTAGGTTAGAACAAACGGTAATGAAGTGTAGTCTGCCGTCACCTGCTCCGAATTGCTTCGATTAAATTGTGAAATCATCCCAGAAACCTCATTTTGGGGTATGTTGTTATGGAGCGCTTATGTTGCTTCTGATTCGCCCTTAGGCGCTTAGATAGCTTTACGAGGTGGAAGAGGTATCTGTTGGTTCATCAGTAATAGTCGAGATAGACGTGTTTTCTTGCTTCTTATTGGCTGCCTTGCTGTCGTATTTATCTAACCTCTGGCAAAGAGCAGTTTATGCAGCAAATGTTGTATGTAGTGGGTCCCTTTTAGAAAGTTCCCGTATATTTGTGGCACTTCTGGCATCTACTGCTTGCAAACCCTAACTACGGATACATAGGATGTCGATTTAATCATCTCCGCTATCCCTCTCCCCTCCATAGAAACCACTTAACTTGTTCGATCCAACAAGCTATGAAAACTGCATGCTACTCGACTTATAGAATACAGAATATCAGACCAAACATTGCAGAAAAAATTTGGCGTACTATCCATCAAAGGGTTACCTCTAAGAGAAAATTAGAGAGCGGTCACAAACTGATTCATAATTTGTTTATTATTTTGTTTTTCTGTGCAGATTCATTAGATCCGCAACTCATACTCTTACACTTTAAGTGTGTGGTGGACAAGGAGTCCTCCTTGTAATTGCACCGTACAGTTATAAGTCGCTTCTCCATTTTCATCGAAAGTGGTCATTGCCTTAAGGCAAAAAGGGAGCTAACGCCTGAAGACATCTGACTTCACCATATTCTGCTCAACCCCTGACCGCACGCTTGAAAAAGTATCTGATAAAAGTGATGGTGTTTATAGAGCTCTCAGACATGAAATTGGATCGACTGATGATCTATTCTATTAACCCGGGATGTTGCGTGCGCCGAAAAGGCCATATTATTTTATGCGCCAATAAGATCCCGTGAAGCAAGAATATTATTGCCTGTATGATTAACAGAATTCCATATTTGCTGACGCTGGGGATCAGTTTTCTCATATCCTTAGTCTGGCAAAGTATGCTGCATCGAACATCACCCAACACGCATATGGTGTTGCACTTGATGTCAGCCACAATGTCGAAGACACAATTCAGGGACGCTTTTCAGTAGGAAGAAATTGCTGACATTCATTTTTTCATTTTTAGGTTTCTGAGAGCCTCTAATTCATATTTTCTGGATAAATAAATTGCACCGCGTAGCATTAACAACGATGTTGTCTGATGGTGACTTGAGCACCTGATACTTTCTGCTGTGCCTAACACAGATTCCAGGGGGGCAAATCATTTGACAGGTGTAATGAACAAAGTCTCAAAATAGCTTCATTGTTAGAGGCCTGTCTGTTGTATGCAACGTCTGTCCTGACCCCAGTTTGGCGCAATTTCCGGCTTGTTTAGTATTGCCATTGACGCAGCACAACGGGCGCGAACGATGATCGTCCTCTGTTTCCCTTTTCACTGACAACCTTGATGAAATTAGACACCGACTTCGTGACTTCTGGTCATTCTACTGTTCTGAAGATTCAGCTTCTTAGACTATAATTTTTTCGTGGCAACCTTGTAGATGTCGCTCTTGGCTACCAGCTGGGAATCCAGGTAGTCATGCCGCTTCTTGTGGCAATTTTCTCCAAAAAGGCTTGAGATTCCCAAGTTAAAAAAGTAATCAGGTCGTCTACTGTCGGGATGCTTCAGTATCGACACATAGAGTCTAGAAGGTTGAAAGCGAAATAGCACACAGAAAACAAGGTTATGGTAATAGAAGGGTTAGGTTGAGTCTCCAGAATAGGCTAAATCTTTCCCGTACTCAGTGTAAAACACTGCAATCACTGTTTTTGTGGAGTTTATGCTAAACACAGTCTGCTCCCTGACAGAACTTAAGTGTTAACTTGTCGGGTAAGGATAGTACTAAAAATAACTTGTAAATTGTGTAACTCTTCTTATGCCGAGTTCAACGGCCCGGCCCATGCGACGACCGACACTGTTCTTTGAACGTAACGCAGGAATCGCGAGTCTTTTATGACATGAGACTGTAAAAAGTCCCATTGTGCTGTTTCGAGGGTAGGATTAGTAGATGTACGCTTCTCTGACGTCTATTTCGCACAGGAGTGACGTTACTCGACCTGTCACGAGTGCAGGCCTCAACATGAACGATTCCATTTCCATCTGGGACTCTGACCTGTAACACACGCAGTCAGTCGTATGACGGCGGGGATTTTAGCGCGGCCATCTCAGTCTGGGGTTGGAATACAGCTGTCTCATAAAAAAAATACAAGTTCAAATGTGTCAATCAAGTTTCATTTACCCCTGGTGATGATATCTTTCAAGTAGTTAACTGTTCCACGCACCACGATCAGTGCGGCCGCTGGGATGGCTACCCCCAGGTACAGAGGACAACCGTCTGAATACTGAAAGAGTGACCAACGATTTTTTTATTTTAGCTACGTGACGCACGATGCCAAGCACTTTATCTACTTCTACATCGGGACCGTCGCCATACTTCTGTTCAGGGCTGGCTAGTTCGTCTGAAACCGCGAAGCATTACTTATCTACTTGCATGTAACCGAGAGTGTCATATAATAAAGTCATTGGCTAATATGCCTTCCTCATTTGCGTGGGCGTTCAGCGCTGATCAAAACGCCAGTCGCCGCGAAGAATGCCTTTGATCGCTGTTTTTCAAAAAAAATCCTAGTAAGGCTGGTAGAATACGGGAATATGGACGGCCGTATTACAGGCGACTTTGCGCCAAATCCTAGGGAGCAAAAGTTAGTGTTAAGATTCGAGTTGTTGTTGGTATTCGGGTTAGAGTTGGGGTTAAAACTTTAGTTATGGGAGGGGTGTTACGGAAAATGCTAGGGCTACATTTTAGGCACGGGAATACGTACCCCCTGGAATTCAGCACAGGGGATGCTTACTCTCGTCTCTACTCGCTAGTGTGGTACAAGGGAAGGCTCAAAGTTCCACCGGAATAGCATACATCTTTTCATCTTGTTTTAACAAGCTTTTGGATTTCGTGGTTTCTGGATTTGGCTGTCAAGGCCATCAAGACGCGCGTTAAAACAGCGAATTTGCCTTACTGACTTTTGCTATGCAACCTGTAATCCGATTTTTTGGCGCTAAGAACGTATGATCGACATTTCTCAATACGTAATGCACCGCCTGACCTCATGACACGCTGTTTATTTGCATACTCTGAGAAACAGAGACCCGTGATGGGGCAGGCTAGAGTAGGATGACATACATCTCGCGTTTTTATCTTCATAATAAACATTAACTTAAAATATTTTTAATGTTTCAACATAGACGCCATTCACAACAAACTCTGTGGTAGCGAAGATAAGAGACTGGGTTTCGACATCCGGTGGTGAACTCAAATTAGCGCAGCTCGGAATTAGTTCAAAACATGTGGTTAAGTTCCGTTGATGATAAGCTGTAGGAGATTTAGCATACTTAATCGAAAAGTGATTCAGGAACGGAAATGTCCCCTGCCCAGGAGATCTAAGGACTCAGTCGTGTGGACTGCTTTTGCCGGAGGACAGTTTTGACGTATTCTGTCACGTGGGCGCGACATTCACGAACTTGCACGATTTCCGATTCAGTTTTACCACTGCCTTTTGGCCTTTAGTCCTCACAGATATTAGAGCGTGGGGTTGGGGTATGGCTCGTCAATAAGGGAAATGGGGTCATAGGTGTACATGGCATGTATCCTTGACTCTTAAATGACAATACTTATAAATTTTCAAGTCGCAGATTGCGACATACGTACGCAGTGGATAAAATTTAATAAAATATTTCATTTTCCATCATCAGTACAAGGCTTTCCAAAAACGTCTTCAACTTCCGGAATACTGTAGGCTGTGTGGTTTAATGAACAAGGCGATAGTAGGCCAGAACAGTCTGAATTTATCGGGGATGCCGCAATCTTCGTACAGATATTGAGATCGGTAAACCAAGGGCAGTCAATGCTCTGGAGTGGATTCAGAAAACACTTTGACCAGTTATAAAAATGACGATGTCAAAGGTGTGGTATATAACCCCCATGGTGATACTGTAGTTAGCTACGACCCTAAACCCAACCGTGGCTATGCCTGTAATGGGTGACCCTAACCCTTAGCCCGTACGCCATTAAAGAAGACTCAAAGGTAACCGTAACGTAAACCCAGGCCTTGATACCCTAATCTAAATTTCAACCACACTTCTAAAATCCTAACCATAAGACAAAAACCCCAATCCTGACCTCAACCCCAAATGCAAGCCTGACAACCCCGGTTCCAAGAATAACCCAACTCCTAACACTAACCCTAAACTTGAGTCCGATGTGGCCAACTTTAAAGTCAATAATGCTAGTGTATTGCACAACCCCTTTCGCGGTCGATTGCCAGGCAAACCGTCATGAACCACATGTGCATAAATAAGGAGGTAGATTTTAAAACAACTACCCAGGAAGGACACATACCCTACATTCTCAAAGGCAAACTCCATTGAGCGGAGAGCGTACTGTGGCAGTCCCTGATTTGCTCGGCGACCCCAAAACCCTAAAATCCTCTTGAGCCTTCGTACAAGATCAATTCAAGTGAAGTTGCATTTTATTAGTCCTCAGACCAACAGCGACGCAATCCTACCAAGTATCCAATCTTTCCGCCAAGATGAGGCCCACAACTACCATGTGGCAGTGATTACTCACGATCCGGCTCAGTTGCACTGGGGTAGCTAGGCGTGGAGGGAAGCCGTTGGTAGCATACTGATGCGGCAGCCCTCCCGACGGATAGTCAGACCAATCTGTACAATAGTCGCCTGATGTTTCAGATCCCCATCGAACCCATCATCAGACTGCGATTAGAAAGAAGTAACGAACGCATGGTAAATAAGCCGGTGGTCGACCTTCTGATCCTCAATTCTACCTAATAGCTTCTCAGAATAAAACGGCATTTCAGTCTTTCTTCTAATACCTGCTAACATTCTGATTAAGTCACAAACCGTGCCTATCAGGAACAGAAAGTAGTCAGCGATTAGGGTCTGCAAGGTCTAAAAAAATTGACGAATTAAAGTAAAATAGCGGCTGAGTGAAAAAGAAGTGTCTCTTCAATAAAAGTAACAAAAAGACATGGAATGATACGAAGTTGCACAGGGTGACTAAAAGTGTCGATCAAACACGCCTGGTAGCAAGGGGTTCTGATGCATGCCATCGGGCAGAAGACAACTGAGGAATTGGTAAGTCATCCAGGCCGTGAGGCCCCGGATACGCGGCCAGTCGGATTTGCCCGGTGGACCGCCAAACACGGGCACTGCAAAGCGCATGCTGTCTGGAGAAGGCCGTGGGCGTGCTTTATAGGGACGCGATCGCAGAGTGGAGATGCCGGTGAATGGGACGGCTCGATGCTCACAGACGAAGGCGTGGTGGAAGTTGCGCTTGTCGCACAGCCAATCAATGGATCGAAAGATGAGGCTCTCAACTTCTGATTCGTTGACTGCCAGTTTGATGGCACCACTACAGGAGTGGTCAGAGCCAGGACGGTTAGAAAGGGTGTCGGTTTGCGAGTTGTAGTAGCCGCAGAAACCGACTACGGGGTTGATGAAACTAGAGGTGGACTACAAGGTAAAAGTAACCCCCGCATAAACGTAGGTTATTTGAATCAAAGAATGGAATGGAACGTTCGCCTCGGTTTTACGTAACGTAAAATAAATGCCTACTTGTTTATTTAAGGAAACATAATTTAATACTTCAGAGCACGTGGTTCCACCTAGTGTTCTGTTGGTCACTGACAGCGCACTAACGGACCAGCCCGCAGTCTTAATAGGTCAAAGTCGAAGTCATACGCATCTTTCTTGTACTAATAAAGATGCAGTTGCAAAGGACTACACGTTCAGTCTCAAATAGGCAAGAAGCATTTGAAGGGCGTTTAAGATGCAAATCCGCAAAAACAAGGGTGACAACTCGGGATACACGGTCCTATCAATCGCTCTGACCACGGTTGAAGGCAAAAATCGTGGTCTAGGAGGCAGGCAAGTCCGTAGAAATATCCGATCTGGGTGTATGATCTGTCCGACGTTCGAACGAGGATACGATCAAGACACTCCTTGCGTATGAATGCGAAACATGGCGAGTGCATCCAAAAAATATTTTATCCCAGAACTATTCTGGTCGAGATTTAAATTAGCGGATGGGTCGCTCATCAGCCTGAAATGGTTGGGCGCGTGATGTGTCGACTTGCAGGCAAACTCATTCGTCCGAACAATGCCCTGGTTGCCAACTGCATCGAGGTAGTCAAACAAAAATTCCGCGGACGAGATGAGGGCTCGCCTAAAGCGCGTCTCTGATCCTGAGGTCTTCGGGGCTGGCATACCAACTTCCTTAACTTCGTTCAAGAGTCAGCTGCCGAGTGAAAGAAGCGGAAACCGATTATTTGTGACGAAGTTAACACGTCGGTCGATTCAGTCATCGCAAAAGCCGCCGCAGGTAAATATTGAATTTCAGCAATAAAAAGAAATCAGAGCAGTG
Organism: Spirometra erinaceieuropaei; assembly: GCA_902702965.1. NCBI lineage: Eukaryota > Metazoa > Platyhelminthes > Cestoda > Diphyllobothriidea > Diphyllobothriidae > Spirometra > Spirometra erinaceieuropaei. The sequence goes on from CACRXP010000223.1 coordinate 824,915, forward strand.
CTTAAGTTCCGCGTCAAAGATGTGGTTATAACGGCTGCTGAACCAATAAAATAATTAAATTGTCGAGGAAAAAAAGGAATTACGGGCAAACGGAAAAAAAGTAAGCAGACGCACCTTCGTCGGACAGGGGCAGAACGTCGTCCATACATCAACAAATCTCTTTGGGATACCAACCTCTTCCTCTAACTCACGAAGAGCAGCTGTCACGGGCTCCTCATTCATATGCGCATCAATTTTGCCGCCGGGAAAACTGTAGAAGAACTACTACGAAAATGAAGTCTCGTCTACCTAACTTCTCCGGGATGAAGCCGTAGATGCATTGAACGTTTGGTGTAAAGGATGGCAGGTCTCCCATCATAATAAATAAGAGGAATCAGTATGGCCGAATCATGACAAATTTGGGGCTTCGGCCGCAGTGGAGTCACCTTCTTTAGGAGGCGCACACAACGCTGTCGATTCGCTGAGTCAAAAAGCTGCACAAAATTGGACATGAGGGTCTGTGTATGGGAAGAAACAAAGTGCCATTGGCGTGTTACTTAGTAATACGGACGACTTCTGTCGGCATACTATTCATTGACGCAACCAAAATGAGTAAACTGTGAAAACAAAACAAGTCGAAAACTGGAAAGGGTATTTTGCTACTCTAAGCTGTTTACGACCTAGACCAAATCACGTCCTCGATTTCGCCGACACGTCGATATTTGAAAAGGCTAAAACAAGATCATCTGTGAGTGACGGCTGCGCAAGAATTCGACAACGGATCGATCAAGAGATCTTTCTAAGCCATAGGCAGTACAGGCCCGTGCCCTGAACGGACGCCAAGGTAGACATAGCTAGTCACAATGACGTAAGGGTGGACTGATTGGCTTGCTTCCCAACTAACTTCTTCCTCATCGAATCAAGAAACCTTTGACTTTCTCGGCCTTATAATCCAGAAAAGGCAGAACCGGTAGGCCAAATCGCCGAATAAAACTTCCTAACGCTGCAAGAACGAAAATCTCTCGTGTCTTCCCCCACAGAACAAGAGCCGCAAAGCTTAACTTTACTCAAGGAGAACAGAAAGATATCGACCACCTTCAAAAAGATGAAAGCACTGCGATCTCACCTGCTTATAAAAGTGGCGTAAGGGTCATCTTGAAGAGGAAGGGCACGATTGAACAGTTGATCGGCTGCAGCGATCTGGTTTCTGCCTAAAGGAGAAATAGTTCTTGTACACAAAAATGAACAAACTACAGAGGAGCTCCAAGACTTACGTAAACAAAGCTAATACGAAAACTGGACCAAGAGTGTATCCATTTATTTTAGCCGATCATGTCTTATCTTCACAAGTAATGTCTGCACATGAAACAGGAGCCGATAATTAAGGGAAAAAGTGTGAACTCATAGGCACATTCTGTCAAGCAATAAGTATTAAATTCGCACTGATAGCGATGTGGAGATGTCTGGCTTAGGGCGTATGGCAGAACAAAAATTGTTGCTCTGGTCTTCCTGTCTTCGCATCTTTATAGTTTCAGGATTATGTGCACTAGGCCAAAAGTGAGAGGCCATTCCGGGTTCCACAATCAAATCAGACTGGCGCATTTCGTAACCCATATTAAGTATGAGATACAAAAAGTTCAGAACAAAAGTAGTCCCGAAATTTATGGTGAAGGAGGCAGTGAAGTTCCTTTATGTGGTGACATTGTTAAAAAGTGGCAACTATTCGGTGTATGATGCAGCCTGTTCAATAAGCAAAATGAAAATTTAAAACCCACTGCAGGGCGCAGCCCTTCCCTAACATCTGTCCACTGATATGGCGATTGAGGTCCAAGTAGAAGAAGGAAAAACACAACGGCGATTGCGAAAGATGTCTCTCTTCTTAAGTATTCAAGATCGTCTTCATAAATAACCAAAAACAATGGCAAGCATGCGAAAAAAAACCAGCGCCTGTGGCAGTCTAACGCTGTAATACTTGACAGCGTCCTACGCCAATCATGTACTCCGGGTGTCTCAGTGCTGGCAACCTGGTCTGCTGTGACCACATGATCAAACCAAAGCACTGATAATAAGGACTCTACCGAAATACTTCACACAGCACCCATGATAACTAACAAAGTTTACAGAAATTCGACTTCCAGAAGACGGATATTTATCCGCCTACCGTGGTAGACACCTTGACCGCCGACAAATAGAAGGACCGAGAAACGAGTTCAAACATCGCCCTTCAGTAGAGCAAGTCGAGTATTAAGCTAAAATATCCCTTTGTCAACCACTTTACGAACAAACTGTTACAAACATGCAGACTAGCACGAAGCACTTCCTACTAAAGCCAATCAAATCATGATTGGCACTTAAGCACCCAGGCACGTTTTCTGTTTTGACCAACACACACACATCAATTTGTACAACTGTTCCACCGACATAAATACAACGAACAGTGAGTAAACAAGCCCATCCGAAGTACTCAAATGCCTCATGTACTTCAGGTTACGTCTTATGCCCAAAGCGAAGGCCGGAGACAGAAGGGAACTCAGAATTAATGAGAAAGCAGACGGTCTTCACATAACTCGAAAAACGGTCCTTAGAAAACGAGGGGGTAGCCTTTACAAGAAAAGCCGGTTAAAAGACAGCTCAAATGATCTGGTTCAGTTATGATTCCTCAGAAATCAAAAAATATATTTAGAAAGATTTAAATCTCCAAATTCTGGTGCATGCTGTCTATACCCAGTAGCAGTAGAAATAACTCAATTTATGATATCATCCATGTGGGCCACTAAATGAGCATACTTTAATGCTTGCAGCTCGGCATATTTTGGGGAATACCATCAGTAATAGGTCTTATTTAAGCCAGTAACAGATTCTGATGCTAGTATACATTAATCCTGAATCACGTATGTGGCTAAAATTGCCAAGTTTTAAACAAAAGAGCAAGGGAGACGCTTGAATACACTTAAGCGATTGCTAAGAGCTAAAAGCCTCAACAGCTGACCAAAAAATTTCACATTATACGATGGCAGCGGCCGAACTCGATGACTTGCACTCGGTATGACAATCGGCGTACAGATCTGTCACTGGGTTTGGAATCCTAGTAAACATACATTCATCATGTCCGGACTTCCTAGTAGGATTAAAAGATAAGCACAGCTCAACACACGTTGAGGTTTAGTGTCTATGAAGAGGAAGGTTACCGCGGAGGCAAACAGGATTTTAGCACACAAAGACCAATACATGGAAATAGTTACATGTTTATGCAAACATACTACGAGGATGGGTGTAGTTCAAACTGACCAAACAACAGCTGTAGGGTTATATGAGTTATGAGAGATTGCTGCGCGTCTTAAGGTGGGTATTGAAACACACGTGCGGTATAAATCGATTCAAACGAGTAATCCGAAGAAGCGTGCTCCCGCGTTCCAAAAAACATTCAGGTAAGTTGGTTTATTTTATTTGCATTTTCTTCAGCGTGATCCGATTTAGCACCCATCAGGATGAGCGGGCTCTTTCAAAAGTGCCCAACACAATGAGCTCAAACATGCCGACGGACAGGTTTGGCTGTCTTCAGGAGCCTCCTGTCATCTTGCAAATGACACAGCTGGAGGCGTGGCAACTACGTACTACGGACGAACTTCCTACTACCATATTCTCCGCGCACAGGCACACCTCTTCATCAACAGACCGTAAGATTAAACATCCATAAAATTTACGTCGCATTAACACTCGAGAGCAACTAACACCCAATACTGCCCAGAAATGCTGTTTTTCCGCACAAGTAATCAAAATCCAAATTGCTCGGGTCGACTGAACTGTATATCAAGATTTCACGGAAAACGGACAATTTGGTAGCTGCATAAACCAATTGACTTAAATCAAGGTTTACTGCGATTGTAAAGCTGATTCTGCCATGTACGGAAAACCTTCAAATTAGCAGATAGACGACAAACAGTAAAGGTGGAAAACGAGAAAAAGCATGAGAAAACAGAGCGATCCTTCGTCGTAACACACGCAAAAATAGCCACGAGAGCACATAAGCAGATGTTAATTTTTGCCTTTTGTGCCCGCATTTCAGCCTGGAAAAACACGCATTGATAATCAAATGACAAGCATCAGCGCTAATTCTGACTCACATGCACCTAACCACCTTATTGTTTCCTTCTACAATCAAATCAACAACAAGCAATATGGAAAAGGGTAAAAATAGGGATTCGGCCATTTGAGAAAAGGCTTCAACAAACGAAAAAACCGTCGCGGCTAAAAAATCACGCAACAAAGAAGTAAAAATACTTAGACCGCAACAAGCACTAAATGCCTGCGGTATGTGTAGACGTCCAACTTGAACAAAGCAGATTTCCATACGTTGTCGAGAAAGACCGGATAAAATGAACCAAATATACGCACATACGGACACAGGGATAGCAAAATCGTGTGTCCGCAAATTCCGAAACTACCCAGTCAAGTCACCAAATTAGATATGACTAAACTCCCCACGATGACTGTGACAGTTCGACTGAAACCCAGGATGTCTTCGTGTGCTCTACACAGAATGGGTGCAGGAGCGGCGACACGCGCGAAAATCCGCCCATACTAACAGTAGAATTGCGATAAATCTACCGATAACTCTTCTCCTCCATCTCCTGGGCGCGATGTCAAGAAACAGCCAAGAAAGCCGGATGTAGAAAGTGCTGCAGGCTGCTGGCGCGCCTAGAGCCGCCCCTAAATATGCCGCCACGCCCGCCTCACATCCCCCTGCGTGGAAGTGTTTTAGACGCCATATTAAGCAGTGACAATTGCAGCCTGATCCTCAGACCAGCAGTCAACCACTCCGCATAAAAGCATACTGTGCCAACGGCTAGGTCTCTTTTGTCCCGTAAAGTTTGCAAATTTTCAAGCCATGAGTTTTGGCGCACCGTAATAGCTTCAAGCGCGTCAGGTTGTTTAAAGCGAGGAATGTGCACTGAATCACCGACCTCATTCTCTATCTCCATTCCAGGAGCTCAACCATTGTTCGAGCCGGTCAGTAGTCTGGTGCGGAGGCTGAAGGCAGTGGCTTGCTGAGCTAGAGAGCTCGTCGGAGTGCGCCACATGAAGGTCGTACTCCCCTCCCCCTTCCAAAATATACATAGGGATTTGAAACAAAAGGGGGACAGAACTCTCCAGTCTCACTTGCTGAGGATTAACCACGCGGAGAAAGGGGCCGAAAAACTCACAGATGCGAGTTCGATCGTCGTGATTTAGGATGTCCACCGTCAGCTCGAGAACACGATGAGAAAAATCAGGGTGACTTGTGTGCAAATTAGTTTGTGACAGTAGTTGAATTTCACCGCATCCATCGCACTTCCACTCCCCACCCATGCCTGGTGTCAAGACTTAGTCAAGAGTAACAGGGATAGGAGAGGCCGCAGGTCTTTAATTTAATTTAATTTATCAAATGCCAGTTTACAGGCATTGTCAAGGGAAGCGATTAAACACAAATCCGACCAGCAGTGAAAAAAAAAACTTCTGAAGAATAAAAATATAGTTGATGGTGGTTTTTGTGGTTTGGAGGGCTCAGGAGAAAAAACTGCCGGCGGTGGTAGAATATCGACCGTCAAGAAGGGGGGAGGTTGCACGGTATCGGAGATTATCGGACGTCAAATTCCTTTCATGAAGTTGGGGATAGTCAAAGTAGAGGCGTTGAGGAACAGCTGGTGAGACCGGCCATAGTGTTCAGAGACCACAAACGCCATCGCTACGGTACAGTCGATCAGTAGATTCAGCACCAAAATGTTGTGGGAGCTTTTCTGAATGCAAAAATCGAGTAATAGTTCTCTTAAATAAAGGATAATTTTGCAGAGTTTTCACACTCATTGGTATTTTATTCCAAATAGCATTTGCATTTACAGAATAGAACCGACGATATTTAACAGCACGTGCCACAGGCAGAAATAAGAAGACCTCACGGTGACTGTTACGTCGTGGGTGGATATGATGTCCTAAAGAAGTGAGTGGGTTAAATGTGTGATTATATAAGAGTTTAAATAGCAAAAATAGTCCCTTTTGTAATCTACGGAACCATAAAGGATCGAGGCCTGTAAGCCGGCAACGTTCTTGGTAAGACAAATGTCGGTGTTCTGGGGTTAAAAATCTCTTGGTAAAAAAGTGTTGAACGGATTCTATTTTCTTCCGCTCAGTAGCACGCATGAGGCTAAATGAAAACGAACAGTATTCCAGGCCAAGTCTAACGTACGTGTTGTAAAGGCGCATTCTAATGTCCCTAGTTTTGAAATTTCGGAGGATAAACCCGGTCGTTTTGCGTGCTTTGGAGACTATCAAGGCACAGTGCTCCGAGAGAGATTGAGACTCTTGGAGTAGGATATGCCCAGATCCTTAGTCACCCTGGGCACATTTATTGCGTGACCTTCAATACTTAGTTGAGGTTGGTGGTCGTCGCCAACCACCATGACTGAGCTCGGTGTAAACCCGCACCTGGGCATATCGTTACGCGCCCTAATACGCAAAAAACTTGACCAGAATTTTCAACAACCAAAGTAGAGGACGCAGGAATCCCAATTGGTGCTGCATGAAACAGCAAATAGGCCTTTAACTACACCCCGAATGTTGGCATTTTTGATGGGTGCGCATCTATGTGGTGCCTTTAGTTCGGACGTCGTAGACTGCCCTGATGGAGGTGGAGGAAATTATCGTTTCACTGTTATCTCCGTATCCTCGTATTTCCTCGGACTTGTGATTCATTCAGGCGTCTTGCACCTCATACAGTTACAGGTGCACCAGACGGTGACATTTTAAGAAGGCTGCCCTGCTTACGCCGGTTCTTCGATTAACGTAGACTTTTTGCAGCCTATTCTTCTCGGCATGCAATTTACGAGTGTCTTCTTCCATGTCATTGATCCAATCCTGACGTTGACTGCATGGACGACCGGAGATTTCAAGCCAGTAAAGTAGCGCCACCGTGTCTCTAGGCTGGCAATATCGTCCGGAGTCTGCAGTTATCCATGCCTTGAGCGAGTTGACTGCTGATGCTAAGAAGGTGAGTAGGCATATCCAGCATAGCCTAATTTTACAAACCTGATGCATTTGCATGCACTTCGAAAATTTCCCAGAGCAGGCCGTGCCTCGGCCTCTGACCGCCACTAAGTATCTGTACGGAATACGCGTCTTCTATTGGCATCTTCCCATTTCTCACCTTAAACGGAATGGGGCCGTGATAATTATGATGTCCTGGGTACATTCACAAATAAGAGCCTAAAATAATACGGCCTAACTGACTACTCTTGATATGTCAAATCAAAACTCTGCTCCTAATAGAATAGGTTCATTATTAAAGCGCTCCTTTTGGCACTGTTAGTCTTCTTTGAACTCAGGAAAAAACCAAAAACAAACTCATCGCAATGCGCTTTATGAATTCATTGGTGCTCTGGTGTCCGAAGCTCAATAACCAGGCAAATTTTCGGTATCAGGCGAGGACGCGTGTGCCTCGAGCTCAGCTTGCTCTCTCCTCACCTTCATTATCCAGCGAGTGGCTAGGTTATGTATGTGAAGTAATATTATTTTAGTAAGCTTAACATATGGTATCTCTCAAGTGGGGCTGCGCAACCAAACCTCACCTCTTGCCATTCGCTGATGCATGAGCAGTTAAGTCCACAAATTTCTCCCGGTTTCGACGACGTAAATGTAACTACGTCCCTTCACTTTTTCCTGTAGGCTATAGTAAAATTATCTTTGCATAACAGGTGACCACTAAGTTGAAACAAATGGTAACAATATGTAGTCTGTTGTCGCCTGGTCAGACTTACTTCGATTAAGTTGTCATTCTAGAAACCTCATTTTTGTGATGGGGAGGTTGTGGGAAAATCTGGTAAAAGTAACGATGTTTAGACAGCCCTCAGGTGTGGAGCAGGGTTGTTTGATTTTCTACTTTGCCAACCCGGATACTCGCATGCGCCAAAGAGACCACATTGTTTTATGCGCTAACTGAATTCAGTGAAACAAGAATATTATAGTCTGTATGGTTAATGGAATTCCATCTTTGCTGATGCAGGTGATCAGTTTTCCAATATCTTTCGTCTGGAAAAGTATGCTTCATCGAACATCAATCAACATGTACTTATTGCTGCACTGCATGTCAGCCACAATGTCGAGGACACAATTCCAGAACACTTTTCAGTAGGAAGAAAATGCTGACATTAATTTTTCCTTTTTAGATTTCTGAGAACCTCTTATTTATATTTTCTGAGGAAACAATTTGTATCGCGTAGCATAAACAACGATGCTACCTGATGGTGTTTTGACCACCTAATGCTTTCTACTGTGCCTAGCACAGATTCCAGAGGGACGAATTATTTTACAGGTGTAATGAACAAAGTCTCAAAATAGCTCTCTTGTTGCGGTCTCCGTACTGCCTGCAACGTGTATTCTGACCCCAGTTTGACGTAATTTCCGGCTTGTTTATTGTTGTCATCGGCGCAGCACAGCGGGCGCGAACGATGATCGTCCTCTGTTTCCCTTTTCACTGGCAGCCTTGATGAAATTAAACACAGACTTCTTAACTTCTGGTCATTCTACTGTTCTGAAGATTTACCTTCTTGGACTAGAATTTTTCGCGACAACCTTGTAGGTGTCGCTCTTGGCTACCAGCTGGGAATCCAGGTAGTCATTCCGCTTATTGTGGGAATTTCCCTCAAAAGGGTTCAGGATTCATAAGTCAGGAAAAAGAGTCCGACTGTCTTAAGAACGTTGCAATATCGACATATGTAGCATTAACATTGGTACCACGAAATCTAATAGCGGCAAATGAAATTTCATGCAGAGCTCAAGATCTTCATGTTGAGGGTTAGTTTGAGTCTCCAGAACAGGTTAAATCTTCCCCGTCTTTAGTTCAGAATACTCCCATCAGTGTTTCTGGTGGTTTTCACAAACAACGTTTGTAACCTTCCCGAGCTTAAGCATTCACTTGTTAAGTAAAGGTAGTAGTAAATGGGCTTGTAAATCGTGTAACTCTTCTTATGCAAAGTTCAACGATTAGGTACATTCGGCGATGGACACCGTAGTCTGTCACGTGGCGCAGCGCGTACAACCCGGCACGATTTTGGTTCGGAATAGTTGTGCTCATTTTTATTATCGGGTTTCGGCCTGTAGTTTTTGCTTGGCATTCGAGCCTGCGATTGGGATATAGCTTGCCAAATCTCGCCTGAGCTCGAAACTAGCATTTATGGATACTAACGAGCGAAATTTGCTTCCAAAATTGGCTGAACTCCGAATCCGTGCCTGCGACCTCCAGCCAGAAGTTATCTGAACAAAAAGCGCATGATTGGCCGAACAGGTTGAAGATAGCGAGCTTATGGTGCCTGGATTTCAACTGTTCTGCAGACCAGGGAAAACAGGGGGGTGGAGGCAGAACGGTATTTATTAAGAATGGCTTGGACGCTTCGGAAAAAACTACTAGGCTGACTTGCAGTTCGGAAATGTTATGGCTGACCATAAGAGCGTCGGGTCCTACAAACTTCGATATTGTGACAGTATGTCATCTCCCGAGAAATGGCGCTGACTCCCAAATACTGAATGATCTGAAATTATTTTCATCGCGGCCGAATACTCTCATGGTCGGGGATTTTAATGCATCTCACATCGACTGGAGCTCGGCCTCCCCGACTGCTCTGAAAAAGCATTCGACCAGCGGCTACTGCGTACCACCGGCAATCTACTTCCCATCCAACACGTAGTGTTTCCGACGAGAGTTCGTTAGGGCTAGCTAGTGAACTGTCTTGACCTTGTGTTTACTAAGTCGTCTGATAACATCGACGTTGTGAATTGCCTCCCCCATCAGGTCTAAGTGACTATGTAGTTCTCGTGTGAGAATACACCTTATTCTGATCAGAAGAAGAAGCAATCGCTGGAACAAAGGCTTTATTCGCCTGACGTTTCGGATTCTCACTTGAATCCATCATCAGAGACAGTGTCAGGAAAGGGTGACTCGTGCACAGTGCTGAGGCATAGGCTGGCCAAGGTAATTGACCACTCGGGGAGCGCGCAAGCCGGTGAGCCAGATGACCGAACAATCATCACGCCAGCATCTAACACGGGTGATGACATTTCGGCGATTAACAATCATGCCGGCCATCAAGCAATTATCGCACCAGCGGGCAGCCATCCCTGACGAAGGAGAGCGCGGTTAATTGTTATAGGTATGCGGTAGCATAGCGACTGCATCCTGTAAATACTGCGATTTCCTGTGCACGAGTCACCCTTTTCTGCCACTGTCTCTGATGATGGATTCAAGTGAGAATCCGAATCGTCAGGCGAATAAAGCCCTTCTTCCAGCGATCGCTTCTTTTTCTGATCAACTAGTTCCTGGAACTCGCATCTTCGCTTGTATCGACACCTTATTCTCCCAGCCTGCGCAACCGCTCAATTCCCGACCCAATATCTGGTGCGGCGATCTCGAAAAGATGAAAGAGGATATTCGCCCTATCGACTGGAAATCCGCTAATTTTAAATTTGAAGATAAGTGGAGGATATTATTTTAAGTGGTTTTGCTGTGAGACCTAACGATTTTAGTACCTGTTTTTTGATTGAATTCCCTTAAATACAGGCCTCTTCTCTAAGAACTGCCTGCTGCCATCTCCTTTTGAGTTCTGCTAGTCTATGCCCGTTGTTCACTAATCGCACTCTGCAATTCTCATTTTGTGCATCCGATTTCTCTTTAACTGTTGTAATTTATTTTTACATCGTTAGCCCCTAGCTGAAATTCAGTCAACTTGTCTGCCAGAAGTTTTCTTAATCACAAATTGCCTCGAGACTAGATGAGACCAAAAGTCGCTGGTCGACGTAAGCTCTCGGCTATTGTAAGTAAACACGGCCTAACTAAACGTAAGTCAGAAGCTTAACCTAAATCTAAGTCAGATGATATTACTAGTCAGTCGTCACCCGTTGTAATTGGTCGGCAGCTTAATCTGTCTGCACTTGACCACTGCAATGACTTTATGCTAAAGTTTGGCTCTTTGCTGACAATTCTTGGACATTTATTCGACGGGAACATCTCCTATATTCCCTCTGAAGAATGTAGGCGTCTCGACTCACTTGTTCACCTGATCGCCAGTGAATCTAGTGATAGACAGATGCGTTCTTACAACTTCCTGCTAAAAAATGTTCCTCGATCTGCTCGGCCAATTGATGTTGCGACCGATTTCCTGTATTCAACTGTATTTCATTATAAAATAGCTGATGCCAAACGCTTGTCCTCCCGTAGCAAAAATCCACCCATCTTAGTCAAATTGTTTTCATCAATCGAAGTTGACACAATCTTTACTCATCGAGAGCGTGTCACTGCGTACCTAGAGAAGGCAAAATTTTTCCTTTGTCATGATCTTACTCCTATGGAGCGTAGAATAGGGTCTCTATTCTCACGTAAACCTACTGCTTCTCAGTCTAATGCTCCCCAACTCGGTCATAATACAAGTGGCCGTAAGGATTCAGCTTCTCCTACTCCTGCGACATCTGACTCCCTCCTTCCTCTTTCTCCTACATCTCCATCTCACTCAAGCCACTTGACGCATTTGCCTGCCCCTAAACTTGCAGCAGCAGCAGCAGCCCCATTTGTCGTTTCGTATCCTCCGGATAGTCCCGCTGAGACACATGAAAATCCGTCTACCTCAGCTAGACCGATAACTTCTATTGTCCAACTGGGTGCTGTAAGGTCTACAGCTAAGTCACCTGTGGCTTGGCGTCAGAACGGTGAGACTCGAAAATTGAATCAGACTCCGACCCAAAAGATAGGTAGTACAGTTCCGTTTAGGGGTACGACGCCTTCTTTTAGATCTAACAAGTCTGTTCAGCCCAGCACGTCTACAAACCCCGCAGCTCCAATTATATCCTCGAATAATTCTCTGTCCTGCGTACCGGTTACTTATCAAAGCCCTACTATATATCCAGCAAATAATTCATACATGAATTGCTCTCAGTCATTTATGCCCCAACCTAGTTCAGGCTTCTCACCACTTAAGGCCAATTGATCTCAAGTACGTCAACCTATCTCCTTTGACTTCCAATCTAGACCTGGTTTCCCACCATTTCATTCTTTTAGTGGCCTACCCTCACCCATTAGCCCCTACTTTCCTTCTAGCCTCCCTCCTTCTCCTCCCCTTCCTCCATTATTTAACTACCAACAAGTCTATCCATGTTCTAACTCCCCTAGCATTCCAATGTTTGAAAACTATATCCTCACCTCCTTTAGGTCTCATACTCAGCCTTCTCTTGCTGACTCCCCGTACGTCAATAACTCTAAATTAACTGGTACTTATTCTCCAAGTGTCATTAATTCACAGCTTACATATCCGCCTCCAAATTTTTTTTAAATACCGTCGAAAATAGCATTGCCGTTCGAAACACATTAGATATTATATTATTGAATGCCAGGTCTGTTATAAACAAGATGGTCCAAATCAGAGCCATTGCTCTAAAAATGACGCCTGATATTATATGTGTAACAGAATCTTGGACACATTCTCTAATTCCTGACTCTGCCCTTCTCATAGATGACTTCGATTTTTACCGCCAAGACCGCACGAATAGGCGTGGGGGTGGTTGTCTTCTTTATCTTAAATCCTACCTAAAGCACTCTCCCTATTACTTGGATGTTTCCTCATTCACGGGAAACTTCTGCTTTGCATCTGTTATTCTCTCGCCGCAAAGAAAGGCAATTATTGGCTGTATCTACAATCCCCCAAATTCTTTAGCCAGTGATGATTCACAACTCTGTGAAATCTTTAAATTAATTTCGGAAGCTGCTTTCGATGTTAAAATAATCACTGGGGATTTTAACCTTCCTGAAATTGACTCGGTTTCCAATAGCTGCCCACCCAGATTCCAGCCCTTTCAAGATATTGTCAATTTTTCTAATTGGTCCCAACTGGTGCGCTCTCCAACAAGAGATAATCACATTTTAGATCTAATCTTTACCAATGACATTGCTCCTCTTTCTGTTGCTTTAAAAAAGGACCTCTTTGACAGTGACCACGTATTAATTCATTGTTGCTTACCGCTTGCCTTTTCAAAAAAGGCAAGCGTCCTTCGGACTTACATGAACTACGACTGCGTAGGTAGCGACTTAATAAATAACTATATGAGATCCTTGGATTGGTGTGGCTTCCTCACTTGTAGCGATGTAGCCATTCTTCGTGATGTCATGTCCAATGTTTCCAAGGACATTCTAGAGTTTGTGCCGCGTAGATATCTCAAGCCTAATTCTTCAGATTCCCTTGTTCCTCATTTTCTTCAGAACAGACTAAAAATTTGAGGCAACAACTGCGTTACCCATCCACTAGTTCCCTATCTGTTCATCTTAGAATCACAGAGATATTTGAGATGGCCTCAAGGATGCGCCAAGCGCGCGACAGGCAAAGAGAATCAATTGCTCTCAGTTGTTCGAACCCTGGCAAATCCGTCGCTAACATCTTCCGTCATCGGTCCTCCTCTAAGCGTGGTCATGAACTTCCACCCATGCTAAATGATAACAAAGTCTTACTCACCGATGACACTGACAGGGCGGAGTTGTTTAGTGCTTTCTTTGCAAAACACCTTGCTACCGAGTCCGATCCGGTCCCTTTCTTTCGATCAATTTCAGATAGGACACTGAGTACAATTGATGTCTCCTCAGATCTCATTAAGAAACACATAAGCCGTTTGAAATACTCACACTGCTCAGGAACGGTTGAGATTCCGAATTCGATTAATAATCAAGCGCCCGACCTTCCCATGTTGCTCAGTCATTTATTCTCGGCTTATATTTCAAAAGGATTCTTTCCTGAAACATGGAAAACGTCAATTATCATTCCCGTTTTCAAGTCAGGATCTCGGTCCGATGTTAATAACTATCGGGGCGTGCACAAAACGCCCTCTCTAGCAAAACTTCTTGAAAGGATTATTTTCAATGAAATTCTTGACTTCTGTCTAGCTAATCGGCTTCTGAGCTCTAGTCAGCATGGATTTTTACCTGCACGATCCTGCGAAACATGTCACTTGGCTTTTCTTAATCTAATCACTTCTCTTCGTAATGAGCGGCAGTCAGTGGTAGTTATTTACTTTGATCTTAGCAAAGCCTTTGACAAGGTGCCCCATAGACGTCTTTTAGTAAAATTGGAAGCTCTCGGCATCCGGCCGCCTCTACTCGACTTCATCAGGTCCTATCTGTCCAACCGATATCAGAAAGTCGTGGTCGGTAATAGCTACTCGACACCCCACTCGATCACGAGTGGCGTACTTCAAGGCACGGTTCTGGTTCCGCTACTCTTCCTTTTGTACATCAATGATATTTCAACTAAACTCGGAAATTCGCAAACTTTTACTTATGCCGATGACCTTAAGTGTGTTTACTCATACTCTAAGGACACCGCAAATGTTTGTGTTGAAAAAATTAATGCCGATTTACTACGCTTAAGCAGATGGGGTTCGACATGGCAGATGGAGTTTTCATCGTCCAAGTGTAGTTTCATGTCTTTTGGTCCTACCAAACTTCCTGGTCCCATAATTCTTCAGAATAACCCACTCTCAGAATGCCTCACCATAAAGGACCTAGGTCTAAGTTATACAAATAAACTTGCTTTATCACCTC
>CACRXP010000223.1:839864-858536 GCA_902702965.1 Spirometra erinaceieuropaei
GCCGACAGTTTTTTTTCTCCTGAGCCCTCCAAACCACAAAAACCACCATCAACTATATTTTCATGCCTTAAGCTCAGGAGTTTTTTTTTCACTGCTGGTCGGATTTGTGTTTAATCGCTTCCCTTGACAATGCCTGTAAACTGGCATTAAATTAAAATTTATTTTATTTATTTATTTAGATATTATATTATTGAATGCCAGGTCTGTTATAAACAAGATGGCCCAAATCAGAGCCATTGCTCTGGAAATGACGCCTGATATTATATGTGTAACAGAATCTTGGACATATTCTCTAATTCCTGACTCTGCCCTTCTCATAGATGACTTCGATTTTTACCGCCAAGACCGCACGACTAGGCGTGGGGGTGGTTGTCTTCTTTATCTTAAATCCTACCTAAAGCACTCTCCCTATTACTTGGATGTTTCCTCATTCACGGGAAACTTCTGCTTTGCATCTGTTATTCACTCGCCGCAAAGAAAGGCAATTATTGGCTGTATCTACAATCCCCCAAATTCTTTAGCCAGTGATGATTCACAACTCTGTGAAATCTTTAAATTAATTTCGGAAGCTGCTTTCGGTGTTAAAATAATCACAGGGGATTTTAACCTTCCTGAAATTGACTGGGTTTCCAATAGCTGCCCACCCAGATTCCAGCCCTTTCAAGATATTATCAATTTTTCTAATTGGTCCCAACTGGTTCGCTCTCCAACAAGAGATAATCACATTTTAGATCTAATCTTTACCAATGACATTGCTCCTCTTTCTGTTGCTTTAAAAAAGGACCTCATCGACAGTGACCACGTATTAATTCATTGTTGCCTACCGCTTGCCTTTTCAAAAAAGACAAGCGCCGTTCAGACTTTCATGAACTACGACTGCGTAGATAGCGACGTAATAAATAACTATATGAGATCCTTGGATTGGTGTGGATTCCTCACTTGTAGCGATGTAACCATTCTTCGTGATGTCATGTCCAATGTTTCCAAGGACATTCTAGAGTTTGTGCCGCGTAGATATCTCAAGCCTAATTCTTCAGATTCTCTTGTTCCTCACTTTCTTCACAACAGACTAAAAAAGTTGAGGCGACAACTGCGTGACCTATCCAATAGTTCCTTATCAGTTCATCTTAGAATCACAGAGATTTTTGAGATGGCCTCAAGGATGCGCCAAGCGCGCGACAGGCAAAGAGAATCAATTGCTCTCAGTGGTTCGAACCCTGGCAAATCCGTCGCTAACATCTTCCGTCATCGGTCCTCCTCTAAGCGTGGTCATGAACTTCCACCCATGCTAAATGATAACAAAGTCTTCCTCACCGATGACACTGGCAAGGCGGAGTTGTTTAGTGCTTTCTTTGCAAAACATCTTGTTACCGAGTCCGATCCGGTCCCTTTCTTGCGATCACTTTCAGATAGGAAACTTAATACAATTGATGTCTCCTCAGATCTCATTAAGAAACACATAAGCCGTTTGAAATACTCACACTGCTCAGGAAGGGACGGGATTCCGAATTCGATTATTAAACAAGCGTCCGACCTTCCCATATTGCTCAGTCATTTATTCTCTGTTTATATTTCAAAAGGATTCTTTCCTGAAACATGGAAAACGTCAATTATCATTCCCGTCTTCAAGTCAGGATCTCGGTCCGATGTTAATAACTATCGGGACGTGCACAAAACGCCGTCTCTAGCAAAACTTCTTGAAAGGATTATTTTCAATGAAATTCTTGACTTCTGTCTAGCTAATCGGCTTCTGAGCTCTAGTCAGCATGGATTTTTACCTCAACGATCCTGCGAAACATGTCACTTGGCTTTTCTTAATCTAATCACTTCTCTTCGTAATGAATGGCAGTCAGTGGTAGTTATTTACTTTGATCTTAGCAAAGCCTTTGACAAGGTGCCCCATAGACGTCTTTTAGTAAAATTGGAAGCCATCGGCATCCGGCCGCCTCTACTCGATTTCATTAGGTCATATCTGTCCAACCGATATCAGAAAGTCATGGTCGGTAATAGCTACTCGACACCCCACTCGATCACGAGTGGCGTACTTCAAGGCACGGTTCTGGGTCCGCTACTCTTTCTTCTGTACATCAATGATATTTCGACTGAACTCGGAAATTCGCAAACTTTTGCTTATGCCGATGACCTCAAGTGTGTTTACTCATACTCTAAGGACACCGCAAATGTTTGTGTTGAAAAAATTAATGCCGATTTACTACGCTTAAGCAGATGGGGTTCGACATGGCAGATGGAGTTTTCATCATCCAAGTGTAGTTTCATGTCTTTTGGTCCTACCAAACTTCCTGGTCCCATAATTTTTCAGAATAACCCACTCTCAGAATGCCTCACCATACAGGACCTAGGTCTAAGTTATACAAATAAACTTGCTTTATCACCTCATGCAGATAGAATCTCTGTCAAAGCCGCGCAGATATGTGGATTCATATCGCATAATTTTTTCCTTTCGGAAATGAAGCTAAGACTTTATCAAATGTTTGTTCTTCCAGTCCTCGAATATTGCTGTCCTTTCTTCGGTTTAATGAACGCCTGCGACCGTAATAAAATCTAAAATGTTCAGAGGGTTTTCACCCGTAAACAGTTCTCTCAAGCTTCGTCCAGTATTTCTTATACTCAGAGATGTCAGCTGGCGAACATGAAGTTTTTGTGGGTTAGAAGACTCGAAGCTGGCCTTTGCTTCCTTTTTCGCATCAACTCTAGCGCCAGTCTTCCGCACATTGACACTCTCACTCCGAGAGATCGGTCTTATGCCACGCGCAACTCCTGCATGGTGATTCCGCCGCCTCTTTGTACTACATCTAAGCGCTCCCTCTTCTTTGCTTCCAAATATGCCTTCCTTTGGAATAATCTTCCGCCTGAAATTAGATTCTCGCCTAGGTTACTGATATTCAAGTCGAAATTACGCAACCATCTTACACCGGAAAGCATAAAGGCACTGTTAACGGTCTCATTCCCGAACACTCAGATTCTTGACATCGAGAAGGGTCTTACTGGGATTTAGTGGTAGATTAAGTGGTAACTCTTAACTATATCACTAGAAACCCCTGTTTTGAATTGGTTTCTAAATCCATCGCTATCCTTCCCCCCCATATCGACAATTTTCGCGGTTTTTGATGTCATCTCCCGCATTCCGACCTCATGCGGTCTGTCGACACTCACGGCGGAACCCTCAGTCTTCACTGTTTACTAGTAGTTTGGTCGTACCTCCCTTCCTCACTGCTCGGCTGGGCTCGAAGCGTGCTGTGGCCGATCGCATCTGGGTTCCTCTCGTCTGGCCTCTTTGACGCGGCGTACCAATCAGGCCCAGACGATTTCAATTGTGAATCCCGTATACCATGCCATTTGCAAGCCAGTCCTGTCTGACCCACATTCGTACCCATCAAGGCGGACATTTATTGATACCCTGACGATGACTGACAACATTCCGTTATATACCGCCACCTACAGGCCAGTCCTGCTCGCTTTTTTCTGTTATTATTTTTAAAGAGGGGTTTTTTTCTCCTGTAAAATTAACCCAATCATTTTTAACTTTTTGTAAGGAGTTTTTTTCACCCCTCAATCATCATGTTTCTCAATGGACTTCTAATTTAGAAACTAGGAATTGCATTTTGTAAAGATTCGGCCTACCTCGTCTAAAACTCGCATGCAAATTTATTTTAACTTGCTTTGATGTGACCCCGACGGGTCTTTAATAAAAATTATCTATCTATCTATCTAGAAGTTTTCCAATAGTCAGGGAAGAAGCCATTTACGAGAAATACTGAAAAGATTTTGCTAAGCAGAGGAGGAAAATCTCTTAGCTGTTTTATCAAAGAGTTTGGGATATTGTCCGTACCTACTGAGTGAGAGTTAGGAAGATGACTTATCAGTTTTTAAATACATTCAGGAGAAAAATTAATGAAGCTAAGAGAAGCATCAGACAACGAAGGAATTAAAGGGATCGGATCAGTTTCAATGGTGAAATGCTTGGCAAAGAACGAATTTAACCCACTCACTGATTTAAGACATCATGTCCACCCCCGACGTAACAGTCACCGTGCTGGTCGTAGTTGTGTTTAACGCTCCCCTTGACAATGCCTGTAAATTGGCATTAAATAAAATCTTTAATTAATTATTTAAAAAATTATTAATTAATTAATTATTAATTAGTTAATTATTTCCTCCTCTGGCTCCTACTGTTAAATATCGTCGGTTCTCTTCAACATATACTTTAGACCTGGTCTGGAATACGGTTCGTTTTTATGTAGCTTAATGCATGTGTCTACGTTCATATCACACACCCCAGTCCTTAATCTGGCGATTCATAGATAGCTGTATTCTTCCACACATTCTTTATTGTTCTCCAGTTATTTTTCCAGCTTTACTTAAAAAAGATCTAATTATTTTTAAACGTGTCATTCGAATGCTCGCCTCTGCTGCTGGTGTTTCCTATCATATTTTAGTTGATATCATCGTGCAGCGACACTTCAATACGGTGGAGCGATTTGCTGACCGAATCCTGAATGACACCGTCCATCCCCTTCATAATGAGTTAATGGCTGCGAAATCCTTACGCCCCATGCGTCGATGCTTCCGCCACATCCCTTGTCGCACTTCGGCTTATCAGAATTCCATACTGCCATTTCTAGCCCGGTATCTCAGCTGCAAAGATGCTGAAAAAGAAAAGCTAAAACTCGATCTTGCACCTTAAAGTCCTTTTTTCTTCATATATAATTATGTCCACCTGTCCAATACCTGTTAATCTCTATGGTAATCACTGTATACTGGAGAACCATTTTTGCTGAAATTTTTGAATGTTATTTTCAAAATAAAGCATTCCTCTCTCTCTCAAATGCAATTGCTATTTGGAATAAGCTACCCATGATTGTGAAAACTCTGCAAAACTATCCTTTATTTAAGAGAACTATTACTCGTCTATTGCATTCCGAAAAACTCCCACAAATTTTTGGGGCTGAATCCACCGGTCCAATATACCGTAACGATGGTATTATTGGTCTTTGATCCCAATAGTCGATCTCGCAAGGACCAATTTTTTTAGCCAACAGCGGCAGCTGTTCTTCGGCGCTTCTGTTTGGACAAGCCCCAACTTCATGAAAAGAAATGGCGACTGATAATATCCGATTCTGTGCTACACCTCCCTTCCTTGACTGCCGTCATTTGATGCTCAGTAGTTTTTTTCTCCCGAACTTTGTATACTATACGAATACACCATCATATTTATTTTTAACGTGTATTTCTTTTCGCTGCTGGCCGAATATGTGCATAGGCTTATCGTGACAATGCATGTAAACTGGCATTAAGTACAGTTATTATTAAAAGAAAGGGAGGCGTTTACCGGGAGAGGTGTGTCGGAAGTCTGACCTTTCGAGTAGACGCTTCTTCTACCCGTATTCTGAGACTGAAAAGTCCTGCACGCAGTTTTCTTTATATGTCGCACTTTGTTTAATGCGTGGCCCGCCAATTTAGCCTGTGTGGTGAGATGGGAGAGGCCGCCGGGGTGGGGGAGTTGCCATGTATGCCAAGAGCAACTTAACAGTTTGTGAGAGGACCGACAAGATTTCCGACGACACGGAGGCAATACGGCTGACTATGAAGGTAAGGGGATCTCAGTCCCTCGAAGCCTGGAGCAAATCCATGCTGACTTGCTTGCTCTCTCAGCTTGGAGCTCAAAATGGCTAATGGAATTCTCTCCGTCTAAATGTCGTTATATGTGTTTTGGACCTGATAGGCTACCCCAACCTGTGGTCTTTCGAGGAACACCTATGACTGAATGTACCACCATCAAGGATTTAGGTTTAAGCTACACTAGTAATCTTGATCTCTCGCCGCACGCTGACAGAATTACAGCCAAAGCTGCCCAGATTTGTGGCTTTATTTCTTACAATTTCTATCTTCCTGAAATTAAATGAAGGCTCTATCGTATGTTTGTACTTCCCATTCTCGAGTATTGTTGCCCATTCTTTGGTTTGATGAATGAAGCCAGTCGTTTAAAAATTGAAAATGTCCAAAGACGTTTTTCTAAAAAACTTTTAGATAGGGAACATCCCAATATCTCCTACTCAGATAGGTGCCAACTAACTAACCTAAAATTTTTATGGGTTCGAAGACTAGAAGCGGGCTTCTGTCTCCTCTTTCGCATTAATCATAGTTCAAATTTTCCTCGGATTTCAACACTTACCCCTAGTAGTCGCCCATACAATCTTCGCAACTCGTCTCTAATTATACCTCCTCCAGCGTCCTCCACCTCTAAGCGCTCGCTTTTTTTCGCTTCCAGGTATACTTTCCTCTGGAATAACCTTCCAATAAATATAAGATCTTCAGAAAATCTACACACCTTTAAGAGAAGGCTACGCCTTTATCTGAATACTGACTCGATTAAACTTTTATTTTCCTCATCCTTCCCAGACAACTTTTTCTATGACACTGAGAAAGGGCCACCGGGAATTTAGCATGCCGCTATTAAATTTCTGTATCTGTTCACGTTTCCTTTCTTAATGAATAGTCTCGCTACCTAAGATCCCTCACCAGAAATGTTAATTATTCCAATTTTTTAGTTCATGCATCGTGCCCTCACAGAATGCGCGCCATCGACGCTCTTGGCGAAACCTTCTGTATTCGCCATATACTAGTAGTTTGGTCGCATCTCCCTTCCCCCATCCTCAGTTGGACTCGGATGAATGAAATCGACCGCATCTGGGTTCCTATCGCCTCGAGACTGATCTTCATGATGCCCTCACTGAATGCGCTTCATCGATGCTCTTGGCGAAGCCTTCTATATTAGCCATATACTAGTAATGTGGTCGCATCTCCTCTGCCCTATCCTCGGATGGACTCTGATGAATGTAACAGACCGCATCTGGGTTCCTGTCGCCTCGAGACTGGTTGTCATCATGCCCTTACAGAATGCGCTCCATCGGTGGTCTTGACAAAGCCTTCTATATTCGCCATATACTAGTAGTCTGGTCGCATCTCCCCACATGTTCGGATGGACTCGGTTGAATGAAACTGACCGCATCTGGGTTCCTATCGGCTTGAGACTGGTTTTCAATTTCGCCACTTATTTTTCTTATTCAAGGCGATACAGGCCAGTCCTGACCGACCCGCCTACGTACCATTTTATGAAATCCGTTACACAATGCCATATACAGCTGACATTTATTTCGGCCATGTTGATGTCGGACTATATTCCATTTTGTACCACCACATGCAGGCCAGTCCTCCCTGTTTTTTTCTGATGCTATTTTTCCGAGGGGTTTTTTTTCTCCTGTTAAATCACTACAATCATTTTTAAAATTTGCTTTGGAGTTTTTTTTTCACCCCTCGTTTTTTTCATTTTTTTTTTCATTATTTTTCATTTTCATTTTGCTTAACGGACTTCTAATCTCAAAAACTATGCATTGCACATTGTGCAGATTTTGCCTACATCGTCAAAAATTTGGATGTAAATTTATTTTTACTTGCTTTGATGGGACCCCGACGGGTCTTTAATAAAATAATTGAATTGAATTTAATTGAATGTATGCGAAAGAGTACTCGTAACAGGAATCCCATTCCTGTCATGAGGAATGATAACGCTTTGGAGATACCAGACAGTACAAATAAAGCCAAGCATTTTCCTCAATTTTTTCAATCAGTTTTCACACGAGAAGCACACTTTATTCCATCTACTTCTGAGAACACGGGAAATCTCTGCATTGAAAATATTGTGTTTCGAGAAGAAGCGATTTTGGAAGAACTAAAAAGCTTGAAGGAATGTAGATCTCCCGGTCCGGACGAGATCCCAGCAAAGCTGATCTTCGAGCTTGCCCAACAGCTGGTCAAGTCACTATCCTTGCTGTGTCAGAAATCGTTTGATGCTTGAATCCTTCCAGCAGACTGGAAGACGGCCCAAATTACACTTCTTTACAAAAGCGGTAGTCATGCTCTTACGACAAACTACAGACTCGTCAGTCTGACATCAGTATGTTGCATAGTGATAGGGAAAACCGTAAAAAAGAAATTGATGGCTTATTTAGAAACCAACAGCCTCTTATCCAATGCAAAATATGGTTACCGTAGTGGAAGATCACGGTTAACGAACCTGCTATATACAATGCAAAGTTGGACAAGAGCACTGGACGCAAAACACACTGTGCATGTGGCCTATATTGATTTCCGGAAGGCTTCCAAAAGTCTTCCGCACCAGCGTCTCCTGCACAAGTTGAGAATAATGGGCATCGAGGATCTAGAATTTCCTCGTTGGCCGCTCCCAAATTGTCTGCGCAAATCAATAGCAATCAAGGCGCATGTTCATAGAGAGTGGGGTCCCACAAGGCTCGGTGCTCGGACCAACCCTCTTTCTCTTGTTCATCAATGATTGTGTAGATGAGATGGACAGTGATAATGTCATGTTTGCGGATTATATTAAAATCTGAAAAGTCATCCAGAATGCTGCCGATGAGACCAACTTCCAAGAAAATCTTTGTCGATTGGACGAGTGGTTCCGCAGATGGCTCTTGTCCTTCAATTTGAGCAAACGTACCACACTGCGCCGGGGAAACCAGACCCCTAGTACGCGGCAATACCATCTGAACGGAATGCCATTTCGAGAAGCAGAAACACAGAAAGATCTCAGAGTCTTGGTTGCAGACAGCCTAAAACCTTCTACACAATGTTGTAAGGCGGCCAAGGCCGCAACTTTTATGCTTTACATCACCATGCAGGCATTCGCAGTTTTCGACGAAAACCGCTTCTCCAAAGTCTTCGACACGTTTGTAAGGATGCATCTCGAATATGCAATTCAGGCCTGGAGACCATGAACGCATCAGGATTGCGATCTGCTCGAAAGGCTGCAGAGGCGAGCAACAAAACTAATAAGAGGTCAAAGTGCACTGCCATACGTGATCCGCTTAACTAACCTTAATCTCTATCCTCTGAGCTATAGGTAGTTGCGCGGAGACTTGATACAAACTTTCTGTATCGTGCGTGGCTTGGACTGTGCCCTTCGTTGCGATGACTTTTTCCAATTCACCACTACAACTTACCTCCGGGGACATCGCCTAAGCTACGTGTGTCCCAGGGTAGACTGAATGTGAGAAAATATTTCTTCTCCAACTGTGTCATGGAACCGTTGAATAACCTGCCCGAGATGACTGTAATGTCTTAATCTGTAGAGACATTTAAGTGTCGGCTTGACAGACATATGCTGCAGCAACAAGCGTACTATGTGACTTTTTAGCCATGAGACCAGTGACATATGTGAATCAGTGTCTGCATGCACTTAATGCTGTAATTTCTTTACGGTTTTGCTTATTTATCGATTTTTATGTACAAATAGGGAGTTCAAAGGCGTAAGCCTATTTCCCTCAAATACACTGACTGACTGATGCCCACTACCGCCACAAACTACATTGCACACTGGTCGCCGTGCCTGCTTTCAGCTTGCTACAGAGCACACGGTGGACATCGTCGACAGCGACAGTCGAAGTATCACCTATTACTCTGCCGTATTCCCACGCCTCACGTGTGTTTTCAGAAAAAGTTAAGTCGATCTCACTAATAACTGGAATTTTTTACTTGACCCTGTTCACAAATGAATTTACTGGCAAGAGAGGAAGTTATCGAAAGCAAACGTATGCTCGATAACTAGTCATATGAATCTCTGTTATGGAGTTCTGCTGAACACTTTGATTGTCATTTCTGACTTGGAAAGACCATGATATTGTGATGCCTTCTATGCCAGGCTTCTCTATTTTCCGACCTTAATCTACAGCATAGCTTTATATCCTACATGTGTCCTTGATCGTTTGCAAACTCACTACAAATGACAAAATACCCAATAACCGATCGGCCCTTCTAGTGTTTCATTTAAAACCGTTTGTTTTCCAACCGTGTCCCGTCGGTTAAGCAATCCGGTTTCTCCTACGTATGGCTGAAGAACTTGAATGGAAGAAGCTTCCGACAATTGAGAAAGTCGAGCACAAGGTTTGCGTTTTTCGTACTTCACTAACCTCTGTGACCAGCAATGGAAGGCTCGCGTTGAAGGATATGAAGAGGCTGTCAAGCTATTTTCCACTCAGCCGTCTGATAAGAGCCCTGTGTTCGGAGACTATGTAGGTCTCATGAAGAAAATGGTCGTTGACAGCAACGCGATAGCCCAGGAAAAGGCTTTGTCTGCTGTGTTGGCTTTTACGGAAAATGCGGCTATCGCAACCCGGTAAGTTAATGTTTGTCTTCTATTGTCTAGTGTTGCCTCCGACGTCTGCTCTGGGATAGTCAATAAGTGCCTTAATTCAACGCGCGCGAAAACGAAAGAAAAAGGGATTGAAATTCTTCTCCTTTATATCGAACTGGAAAAGGGGGACGGGGTTGTGGAGGAATTAATCAAGGGTCTATCAGCCAAGCAGCCGAAAATCGTTGTCGGATGCGTACAAGCTCTCAAAGAGGCCCTTTCGTAAGCGTGTTTTAGGTCTTGTTAAACAGAGTTAAGACTTTTCGGTTCGAAAGTCGTATCAATCAAGTCCGTTCTAAAGGAGACTGTTCGCCTTCTTGAGGATCGTGATGGGACCGTTCGAAATGAATCCAAGGAGCTTATTGTCGAGATGTATAGGTGGGCCGGACCTGCTATAAAACCACAACTCTCCGGACTAAAACCTGTCCAGGTACTTCTCGGTAATAACTGCATATTGCCAAGGTAACTGAACTTGAAGCGGAGTTCGCGAAGCTGCCAGCTGCCAAGCCTGTGCCAACTCGGTACCTTGTCAGCCAAAAGCCCAAGGAAGATCCACATACTGCAGAAGTGACGTCTGATAAGGCCCCTCAGGACCTCGAGAATAACGAACCACAACTTGACGCATATGCCCTCGCGGATCCAGTGAACATTTTGTCTAAAATTCCAAACGATTACTGGGGAAAGATAGTAATGCATCAGAAAATGATCATGACGATTATTTTAGGAAGACAAAAAGTGGCAGGAGCGAAAGGAGGCTCTAACTCTTGTAGAACAGTTGACAGATGTTATCAAACTCGACAACGGGGACTATTCATCCCTTATGAATTCATTAATTAAAGTAAGTGTATCACCCATCTAACTTTAGCGACCTTAGGTTATCTCGAAAGACACCAACATTCTTTTGGTTGGCCAGAGTGCCAAAATAGTTGCACAGATCGCAAATGCGCTGAGGGACGGATTCAAACCTTATGCTGTCTCAACCATAAAGGCCTGTTTTGAGAAGTTTAAAGAAAAGAAGCCGACTGTGCTGGTCGCTATTCGGGCAGCGGCGGATGCTGCCCAAAAATCGGTAATTTATTGCTCTTGTCTTCTTACTTCTTGTCTCTTGCACACTACCGATATGATGGCTGTTATTAACTAAGCAAAATGCAGTTATTTTGCAGAACTTGTTATCAACACAAGTAGTAGCGAACCGGCTTTTTCCTGCTTCCGCCTTGTCTTCATCTCTACTATGCACCAGGCATAGGTCCGATATGACTACCTTTTGGGTGTAAATATCAAATTTACCATGCTTAAGACGCAAAGACGACCCGAATCTGACTCAAAATGCTCGATATTATGAATGTGACCTGACAAAACGGTCTGTATGGAATTTTCCGCAAGACTTGCCCGGATGAGCGACTTCGCGTACTTTTAGTAAATCAAAAACCGATTTCCCGTCATCTCCACCAGCTGATGTTCAATTTGGCGTCGAAATGATCGAATTTATAGTCCAGACAGTGGGGGAAACCGAAGTAGCTCTGCTATGACAAGTACGAAATCCAGCTGCTAGTGAGGATTTGAGACAGTCCTCAGGCCAACATGACAGATATGGACCACAAAGTTTGTTCGTTCATAGTGCTTGGACATATACCCGCAGATCATACTATGTTTAAGTCGCCCCAAAATTCAAGATCCTTCATGGTAAGTGTCGTACGCGGGTGGGGGGGTTCCGTGTAAGATGATAGTCAGTCCCAACTAGTGCGAGATTGTCTTACATCTTTTTGGCCCTATTTCATTTTACAGGTAACATTGGACGGCATACAGGAGGACGTCATGGAGGCATTAAATAACAAAAATCCGGGTATTCGCGCTGAGACGGCCCTCTTTCTCAGTCGCATCTTCGCCAAAATGACCATCGTAACACTTAACAAGAAGCTACTGAAGACTTTCGTAGTGCCCCTTCTCAAATGTTCCGCCGACATGGTGCTTGAGGTGCGCGAGGCGGCCTTTTGCGCTCTTGGTACTGCCATGTTCGTTGTTACTGAGAAAAATATCTCGCCATTCCTTGCGGATATCGACAACATCCGACTCAATCGTATCAAGGAGTTCTACGAAAAAGCGGCCAATGAGAAAAAAGAAGGTAGCAGTGGCGATGCTGGTAAGTGGGCTTTCTGTCTTGCCTAAACCGTCTAAACCTCATAAATGATACTAGTTAATATTCTGTTTTCTATTACTTTCTGACTCTAAATCGCGCCGCACGCATGCTGTATCTTGTAGTGCCTTGCCACAAACATCCATGCACGCACTCAATAAAGGTGCTGGTAATTCTGTTTGGCATCGCTCATTTGTGTATGTCAAGGGAACCCTTGCAACATCAGAAAATATCTTTCTAAGCTACTTTCTAGTTAAAAGAAAATCCAGATGTTCAGAATAGTGTTCTGGTTTATCAGAAAAGGTCTCCCATGACCGTTCGGGGAGGCAAGACTAGTCCGTTAGAAACTGTCGGCTACCACGCTGAAAGGGTTATAAAAAAACCGCAAAGCCCGATGACGGCATTGTGCTATGGCGACCGTATACCGCCGTTAAATAAGTTTGCTTGCCACCGCTGCCTCGCGGTTAGGCTTTTAAGCCAAAGCGCTAGAGGGGACAAAGTCGAGCAAACAACCCAAGCGGCTGTTGGGGACCCGTCTGTATCCGAAATTCCCAAGTAACCTCATAAAGTATGTCCGACTATAGCATTACGACCCATGCTACGGCGTCCGCGGCAACCGACGCGCTCCGCATCCTTGATCCAGTGGTGCGGGCAAATAGTATACGAACTGGACTACTCAGGCGGGGACGGACTCTTGGTATTGAATGCTGAAATGTGCGAACGTTCCAGGACTCCGGTACCCAAAGTCTGACCGCACGCAGCCTTAATCAGTACAACGTGGATGTCTACTGTCTGTTTGAAGTCCGACTTCCTGACTGGATACTCAAGAGGGCCCTATACGAGGGTGACGTTGTTGAATTTGCACCCGGACACCGACTGACTGACCGCGACTATGCCGATGATATTTCCTTACTTGCTTCAAGTTTTGGTGTTCTTCAGTCTATGGTCTCACATGCGAACGAGGTCGCTAAATCAGTCGGTTTTTCCATGAACACTGGGGAAGGCTCAAGTGTTTTCAAGCTGCATCCCTGACCAAGAGAGGACACCTCTCGGGATTGATGGCTGTCAACTTGAAGAAGTAGACAGTTTTAAATACCTCGGAGCAAGGCTGCTGCCGAATGGCCAGAGCGGGGATGACATTGTCTTCCGAATTAATGCTGCCCGACGGGTTTTCTCAAGCCTCCGAAAGTGTCTATGGATCGGACACGACCCCTCCATCGCCACTAAGATTCGCGGGTACCGTGCATCAGTCCGGTTTTTCCCTCTTTATGGTTGTAAATGCTGGGCTGCGCGCGTGGAGGGCGAGCTAAAACTGGAGGTGTTCGACTACTACTGCTTGAGGACCATCCGTCGAGTGAAATATACCGACTTCGTCTTAAATTAGACAGTCCACGCTCGCTGCGACAGTATCGCAAGAATAACTCAGGCCATCCAAGAAAGACGACTGAGGTGGTTCAGGCATGTTCTTCGTCGTCCACCCCAGGAGCTCACGGTTACTGACTTAGATCCGACACCGTTGCCCCATTTGAGGCATCGAAGAGGGCGTCAACTCAAAACCTGACTCGACACAGTTCTTCAAGACATGGAGGTGATTCTTGGACTTTCGGTATTCGTTCTCCGTCGTTGGCGAAGAGAATGGGTTGAGTTGTCCAGATCTGCTGCCGCGGATCGCCACGCGTGGAGAGGTACAGCTCGGGACATCATCGAGTCCGGCTCGGTTAGGCATGATCGCAGCCGTACCAAGTACAAGTACACTGATACTCCCGCTCTGAATGATAGTGGAAAAAGAAATAGGCATTTAGTGTTTCGAAGCTGATGGTCTGCATTGAGGCCTGCGCAAAATGCCCTATGCACAATGTTTCTTGCTTATTTTCGTAGTCACTAAAAGAGCAGATGACGAAAATCACAGAAGTGTCAGGTTATTTTGCGACACTTGATGTCCTTGCAAACATCCTCTAGTGAAGATCAGTTAAAGCCAGAAGACAACGGATTTATCATTTACTTGCCGCTCATAGGCAGGACCGTGGTATTATTTAAAAAAACTGGACTGAGTACTTTTCTGCCCACTTTGAGTCGACTTTTTGAGTCACTTCTTGCTTGCTGCTCCAATTTCAACATAGGTAGGCTTCACGTCGATTATGATCGGCGTTACTTCCAGGTATGTTTATCGGTGGTGCCCAATCCTCGTCTTTTAAAGTATGCTGAAACCTATTTAATCGCCCTGTTTGATTATTGTCGGGAGGCCGATCTTCAGCAGCGAGCTTATTGGTGCTAGGCTTTCCGGATATATCACCCCCCTTCAGAATGAACGGTTGCACGCGGACGGCCCTAGACAGCATAACGATTGCCACCAGCACTCTGTCCGCCGTTCGCACGACAGGAAAGCAAGCCAATCCTCACTAACCGAATCGATATAGGCTGTAAGGAAAGTAGTAAAACAATTGTGCATATCCATGCCTCATCCCGTTAGTAAAAGAAAAGTGGCCACGAGAGCCACCTCAATTGCAATTGCATATAGTCATCTCTTCCAACTTTGATATTGGCTTTGATTCCACCTGACAATTGAGACCAGAGGATCTTGACCGACCAGTAGACTATGTGACATGGATTAATTCCTTCTTTTTATCCTTAAATACACCAGGCAAGGGGGCCCCATCCAACTCTGATGCGACCCCCGTGGCTCCCTCAAAGCCAACCTTCAAGGTCGTGAAGGGCAATAAGCCCGCCGGAGCTGCAGCGGGAGAAAGTAAAGCAGCGCCAGCAATTCCGGGTGAGGATGCCCCAAGGCCTGTTAAGTCTTCGGGCGCAAAGAAAAAGGCCGACACAGCAGCCCCTCCTTCCGACGGTCTACCCAGGGAGCAGCTCTGGTCCGACGACGTCTTAGAAGCCAAAATCGCCGAGTAAGAACCTGTCCTTTTGAATGTCTGCAATGTCTAAGCAGTAAAGCTCCATCCAGCGTAATTAATTCCAGAACCCCATCAATTACAACGCAGTATGCTTCGTTGCTTTTAAGGTTGACATGCAAAACCCTTGGGTAGTTGCTTTCTTAGAGCCCACCACCGTCATTACCTTCAAGTATGACACTACAGGGCTCATGTCCGTTTCCTTCGCTTGGAGACCGAAATCTTTCCTAGTGGTCATGGCTGAAACATAATGCATTCCTATCTGAGCCGTACTTTTGTGCCAAAGGAAAATACGTTTCGTTATTGCTAGATTCGCACACAGACCAGTCCTCCTCGGTCACCTGTAGTTGGAAAACATCTTTTCACTCCGTTCTCTTGAGCATGTTAGTAATTAAAAGTGCCTGTTTCGTATTTGCCGTTCACATTCTTGACCGCTCGGTCAGATTCAAGGTCTACCTGCTTTTAGTGTTTAAGTCGTATGTCGCCGATGCCACGCATGCTTCTGATGATAACAGCGTAGATGGGAGGGAAGGCCTACCTAGCAAACAGACAATGATAGAACTGGAGTAACGAGGACCCCCATCACCTTGCAAAGCAGATTTGTTCGCACCAGGCCGCTACGATGGATAATCCCCCACTGGAACCATGTTAAACAACGTAAAGTCAGTTGCAGTCTTGCACTGGCTCTCTTCGACTAATTTAAAAAAAAATATGTAGGGTTTTCATTGTAATGACGCACTGCCTGATCTTACATAACTTAGTCTCTGTTTACTGCGCACGTGACCCAGCTGCGAAGCCATGGTTTTGAGATTTGACCGGGGACTCCGCAGTCTCATCGCCCATTTTTGTCATTACAACTTAATGAGTAACTTCTTTTTCACACTGACATGACGCGCCTTTTGGGAACGCCAAGTCTGTAGCGGTTGTTTGTGATCCACGTTTTGTCGGCATGATGCGTAACGGGGCTCGCAACAGAACTTCCTATCGCCAGAACAGAAGACGTGCAAAGTTCTCCTCGACCATGTGCCCTCAAGGGCGTTATAAGACATCAACGGAAATAGAGTTCTTTGCTGCACGCTTCGCAAGGACTTGAATGCATTCGGCCGCCCAGAAGCTTGCTTTTCACAGACTTCAATATTAATAGGTATAATTTGTTTCTTCCTATCTTTCATCTCATCGATCAACTGGCTTGTTAGAGACACGAGTCCAAAAGAGTGTGAACTCGACCCCAGGTCTCCGTGGCCTGCCGTCGTAATTTTACTGCTCACTATCCTCTCTTCCTAGCTTCACGTACTTAACAACTGACTAAACAGTCCTAAGAAACCTCTCCTTAAATCCGCGTAAAAGCGGAAGTCAGTTGGCAGCTAGTGCCCACGATGATAGATCGAATTATTTAGCCACATCCTTGTGTGTAGAGCCATAGTTTCAGTTGCGCTCTCTAGGGAATTCACATGTTGCACTCCATCCCCTTTTACGCTGCTCCACTGGTGAATATGCAAATTAAGGTATGCGTAACAGTTGACTTTCTCGAGCTCCCCACCATCCATGCGGACTGACGGCACGCCTCGGTGTCCAGTCGTTGAACTTCAGCCAGCGTATTCCATCTTTTAGGGGCTGCCCAAGACTTAGCTTGGCCTCAGCTGTACCAATTTCCCTTTAAATGCTTTTTTTACTATTCCATCCTATATGAGTCGTGGCCATTGATTAGTCGCACCTGGTTGCTGTTTGTTTCCTCCCTGTTTGTGGGCTTAAGCTTTTTGACTAACCAACTTCATCTCCGTCATAATTGACCTTTTAGAGCCTACGCAGAGACCCTTATAGCCCAGCTCGCCTCGGCCGTATGGAAGGAGCGTCTTGAGGCTATGGAGACCCTTCGCAACAGCGTTACTAAGATGCCACCGGAACAGCTTTCCTGTCAACTTATTTGTCGCCTTCTCCTGAAGAAGCCTGGCCTCAAGGACAACAACTTTCAGGTGTGTGTGTGTGAGGCCTGAAGTCGGTAAACGTCTTTTTTTACACACAACCAAAGTCAGGGTTTTAGACCTTGGCCTCGCTCGAGGATTCCGGTGTGAGTCTCAGCAGTTCGGATTAGCAGCATTCATTATTGACCTTAATTGCACGGCCAGTCAGGTCAGTCTAGGCTAGATACGAACGTCGGGTAGTCAGAGGTTAAAATGGTTATCACATGTTTTTCTGTGACCGGTTCACATATGTAGCCTATCTTACTGCATTCTCTGACAACCAAGGAGGCGCAGTCTTCACAACCCATTGCCGTACCCTGGATTGACAACTTCAGTAAGGATGACGCCACTTAACTTTCACTGCCCGCCCTGTGTCGCGTCCTGTCAAAATTCTGTCTAACCTACACCACGCCTACT
Organism: Spirometra erinaceieuropaei; assembly: GCA_902702965.1. Lineage (NCBI taxonomy): Eukaryota > Metazoa > Platyhelminthes > Cestoda > Diphyllobothriidea > Diphyllobothriidae > Spirometra > Spirometra erinaceieuropaei. The sequence continues at coordinate 857,505 of CACRXP010000223.1, forward strand.
TCATCTATGTGATAAGCACAGCTACGGTGGTGCTACTCATCCTGGCAATTCGATTTGCATAAGAAAGTTCCGGTTACTTTACACAGAACTGGTAGAAGGGCGCTCACCAATCGCGCCCGTTGTGTCTTGGGACTCGCCCTCGAGCCCCGCCAGCAGCCGCACAGGGGCGCATTATATAGGCAGAAGTTAAAGGAAGTGTTCCATACCTCAGGGTTGGTTATGACTGGCTGACGACGGCTAATAAGCCATAAATGGCCATTCCAGTCTCCCTTGTCTTTGTCGGTAATGACATTCCGCCTATATCATGCGGCGCTGTGTGGCTGCCGGTTGTGCTCGAGAGACAGCCCGTAAGGCACAACGGAACGAGGGAGTTCCGTAAGAACCATCGGTGAGCGCCCTTCCACCATCGTATATTCCCGGTCGAAACCGATAGGAAAACAAGCCCGTGGCTCAGTGGTTAGAGGCGTTGGACTTCTAACAGGTCGCGATTTCGAGCCCCAGGTGTTCCACACCTCGGGGTTGGGTATGGCTGACTGACGACGGCCAATAAGTCAGAAATGGCCGTTCCCCTCTCCCCTATCTTTGCCGGTTATGCTATTCTGCCTATACAGGACGCCCACCGAGAATGTTTGAGATGCAGGCAGTGTTCTTACATGCTTGACTAATGCAAAACTACTACATCCGTCCAGATGTGGTCACTCTCACAGTCTTCTTTTCCTCCAGAAATGGCCAGTCATCAAAACTTAGCTTGGAAACACACGAAGCCATCAGTACTCATAGGAATGTTGCGTTATTTTTGTCGCTTGTACTTCCCACTGGCTTGCACGCATACCCTACTCTTGTAATTAGTCTGGCTCGATATCATCTAGATTTTTTTCGACTGTTTTTTTTCACTTTCATAACTTTGACCATACCAAACTCCACTGCTGTCAATGACTTTCCGTAAAAGTATACATAGCAACATGGGGTGCCTTTTGTTGAGGCTGATCTTTACATTGTCTGCCCTGTCGTCTATATTTTTCTCACACAATT
>CACRXP010000223.1:859145-902185 GCA_902702965.1 Spirometra erinaceieuropaei
AAACAATCATGTTACTCCAGCCTGAATGGATCTTCCTGGGGACCTGTTCCTTCTTCACTTAGCTAAAATAAACTGTCCTATGGTCGTCTGTTATAAGCGTTATTTTAGGTCATCGTGCCGATATCACTCGAGAAAACAGGTACTATTTACGCCCCATCCGTGCATGGTTGTAACGGTCGAGCCCGTAGGCCTACCAGTGCGACATGACTTTTTCATTAATGGTGGGGCATTCATCTAACTTTTTCTTGCGAGATGAATTGATTTCACGTAGACTCTTAGGGACACAAGCTTTCCTGAGAACAGTGTTTATCTGACCACAATGAAGTGAACCCAGACTCCGCGGGATGCTGCTGCTGCTGCTGCAGCAGAGGCGGCAGAACACATGTCTCCTCTGAAACTGTAGTCCTTTCACTCGATTTTTCTGTGTCAGCGATATCCCGTCTCGAACACCCACTTCAGTCCAACCCATGGAGTTAGCTGACGCCAATAATAAAACATGAGAAATGGTTTATAATCCTCTTAAACACAAGGAAGCGCATACTCTGTCTGGTCTTACCGCACTGTCACGTTTTCCAAAAAAAGGGCGGAAAAGCTATTCTATATATGTACTGGGTAGGAAACTATCTTTTTCTTACCCTTCTGCATTCTCACCAGATTTTACAATTAGCTTAGGAGGGTAATTTTTCGCATGACCAGCAACTCGATATATGTGGGCGCACTCTTTTGATCATTTACGCAACTCGATATCTGAACACATGTTAATGTTGCACCCAGAGTGTAAAACCTGGTCATATCCCATGCTGTATGCTATGAGCACCAAGAAGCTTCCTCATATTAACGCGAGCACCTATACAACGTTGTTTTAATTAATCGGTTGACTTCAAAGGGGCTAAGAGGAGGGTTTGTAGTGGCCCTACTTAGAGCGCCTACTGCGACGAAGGGCAGCTCGCGGGTGTTTGCACGTGCGCACCAGGGCTGTCTGACATTCGCCCACTGAGCTTCCCTGCCGACCAATCAGATTCAAGACCGAGTCAGACGTGGCCTGTCTTAAAACGCTTTGAGGCATTCCCTGATGGGAACTTTGGATGCCGCTCATCCGGCGCCGGACGTGCCCTTGTCCGGGTGCGAACTCTCTCCAACCTCTTCTCCGGTTATTCTGTACAGAATATACTATCCTGCCCACTAGCCTCCCCCTTCTCTTCCCATTCGGGACAGGGCCTGAAGGTGCTGGCCTAGTCTTCCTTCGATAGGTTTATATCCGAAGTCTGACTTTAACATAGAGACTGAAAATCGCCTCCCAGCCACCCACAGTAGACGTGATAACTCGTGAAATGTCATGAGCTTCAAAAGAAAATCCCTGCAACGGAAAATCCGCAGTACAACGCGTTCCTCAAAGTTTACAGCTATAAAAAAGACCGTTCTTAAACAGGAAGCGTGGTTAAGATTATAAATTACCATTTACTAACGAGAAAATGACAAATTTTCACTTTCAACCAAAGTCTCCGATAATGGTTACAGTACAAACCACTTAAATAAGGCAAACTATAAAGTTGCATGAGGAGGGGCCGCGCAAAAAGCGAAAAGTAAGGAAAAATAATAATAATAACAAATGAGGGAAATCAGTACCTTGTTGACTACTCATTTGCATTTAACACAGCAGAACGTCTCTCAGACATGGCGGCAGTCAGATTGTCTTGAGTGCATTGCTCATTGTGATTATCTGGCACAAGATCAAGCCTTCTTTACATTTGAAAATTCTTCTTTGCCTTGTGCCAACATTTTGATAAGTACAAAACGATTTTCGATAAAATTAAAATTCAGGCTGTTGGCAGGAATAGAAATCGAGTGCAAGCCACATGCGAAGAAGACGACTGTTGTCCAAAGAGCTGGATTTCAGTTGCAAGCGTAGGCAGATTCACACCTCTTCAGGGCGGCGGACAGGGGCAGTATCGAGTAAAATTTTGGTATCCATTTCACATTGGTGGGTGTTGTTGTAGCCGAAGACATACTTTGCAATTTTTACGAACAACTTGTTGTTGATCGTATCCGTAGTCGACCGCCAAAGTGGCCGCTCTCCGAGTTTAATAGCCATCCAAACCATCAATTGTCGACCACTTTGAAGTTTGCCGTCGATGTAGTGTGCTTTCTTAGAAATTTCTTTCCACATATAGGGCTCCCCGCAGAATCTTCCCAGAAGGATCTCGGGGTTTGGATACAGAACAACCTGAACCCAACACTACAGTGCCACAAGGCTGCAAAAAACGCCATGGGAGTGCACCATGCAATCAAAAGGGCTTTCGTAACCCTTGACCAAGACTTTTTTGGGAGAGTTTACGGCACCTTTGTACGGCCCCACTTAGAATATGGCACACAAGCACGGCGGTCATGGCTAGTAAAGGACCAAACATGCCTCGAACGAGTACAACGGCGTGCAACAAACCTGGTAGGCGGTCTAAAAAGCCAGTCATACCCAGACAGACTGAATTGCCTTAATTTATTCCCTCTGTGTTACAGGCAGCAAAGAGGTGATCTTATCCTCGTCTACAAGATAATACATGGCCTTCAGCATGGACTTAGCGTTGAGAACATGTTTCAGTGACACCTTTAGCCCAATCTTCATGGTCACTCGATGAAGTTACGGACAACAATGTTCAGGTTGAATCTTCGTTGTGAATTTTTCACGCAGAGAGAAGTGGAGAAATGGAACGATCTCCCTCAGTCCGTCGTGGAGGCGATGTCTTTGCAACTCTTCCAGAAACGCTTGCATGATTATTTGTGTCCCCGGTTTCCCTCGACAGTCTGAATCTGAACTAATACCCCACAACCCCGCGAATATTTTCTCTGAGACAATGCTACTCAAATGACTCAAGTACTGTTTTAATAGCGAATGTTTTTATTGTTCGTGTGCAGTTATTTCTAACGAACTGACATGTAATCAATAGGGTTTTCAAAGGCTTTGCCCATAATCCTTACCAAATAAACTGAAATAAACTAATTACCTGGGTCGACTTCGTAGGCTTACCTAAATACAAGACCTCCTCGTAAAAGTGTTCTCCTGGGTAGACGGAAAGTAATCAAAATAATTCAAAGCAAACAAAAAACATTCTCCAATATGTTTCCAATAAAAAATGGCTTGATTACGGCCTTTTGCTACTGAAGTTCAAATTTCTGCGTTCTCTTCCTAATTATGTTCAAAGGGAACACGGACAGACGTTCCCTGTGAATGGTCTGAATGGGCACATAATGGTGCTTCCTCAATGTACGACGAATAAAATCGTTGTCTTGCTAACTTTTTGGACCGCTGTAGTGTACGTCGCTTAATTTTGGGCGCAGTTTTATCGTTGGTGATTTGCAACAGAGCGAACTTAGTAATATTTTAATGAACACAACAACAACGCTAGATGTGTTACAAAATACGCACTCAAATTTCGGTCTCGATATTTCATGAGTTAGGTCATCTACTGTATAAGGAAAAATTCTGTGCAAATGACATGCATTTAGTGCCAGGTGCCTTCTATCCAGTGCCAACTAATTAAGAGTTGTCCAGTTGAAAATGACACTGTACTTTCTACCACTGTAATGTCTGCTTGTTTCGGCTGACGTTTAACCCGGCTAAAATTTTTGATCACTTGATTTTTAATTTAAAGGATCTGGTAAGTTGATTAACCCAGAGGTTACTTCTACTCTGGGGATATTGACAAATCTCTATTACAAGATATTCGTAGAAATGCACGGTCGTAAATTCAAAATGCGCCGCTTTGCAGGTGGTTGTTATCGGTTTTTCTATCCGCACTCCATGACAATTATTCTCAAGGTTGAATTCTAATGTTTTTTTTCTAGCCGGACTGCCTACTGGCTGCTTATGTAATTGCCGCTTAGAGTTCATTTTCCCGGGAGTGGCGTGTAGAAACGACAAACCTCCTCGACGGTTGTACTTTTCCTTAAGCTGTCATCCTGCCGCCCCATTAAGTAGAGAGTCTGATTTTGCAATTTAAGGTCATAACCCGAATGTTTGTCGCAAAATACAGTAGATGTGCTAACTCATGAAATGTTAGCCGAAGTTCTGAAATGCAAATAGTTGTGTTGGCGTTTATTCTGCCAGAAACCAAATTTATCTAAAAGTGGCACAACAGCATTCTGACCGACGACTCCTGAGCGGTGCGGAAGGAGAATGCAGATGCGACGAGAGTACTCAAATGCAGTCGGGGAGTTAAAGAAAATTTTAAAACTTCGACCGCCAAAAGAAATGATTCGTTAGCCAGTCAGTCTTTTGTCGACCGAAGTGTTTGGCTGAATGGGAGTCGCTTTTATGGAATCAAACTATTAAGAACTAAATGATAAGGCAAATCACTTATGTTCCATGTTAAGGAAATATATTGCTGAGTGTTCTTTTAACTTTTAGATCTGCTTTGTTCTTAGAAAATTCGATGTGGCATTGTGTTGTCTGATAAAAAACCAACACCGTACAAACGTATAAGCTTGCCGTACGTTCAGAGAAGGACGCTTAAATTGTTTCTAGTTGATCAAATGCAAAAACAATTGAACATCTCTACTTGCTACACGCCTTCTCACCCTCGGGTTTTGGGTCAGGTATTGGCTCAGATTGCTGCAGCCAAGCACCAACTGGCTGGTCAACTGATACCGGGCGCTCGCCTGCGAGTTCAAGGGCCAACACCGACGAATGCGCCGTCATTCGTGATCTGCTTTCATAAAAGCATTCACAGTTGATTCCTTTCATTACACATATGGAATCCTGGGGACCAACTACTTTGTAAAACAATGGTCAGGACGGCGGTTTCCCAGCTACATTTGGAACAGACGCAAAATGCGAGAGTAGAAAGCGCCCAAGGCCTTCGTATGCTGTCTTGCTTTCAAAATATTCATTATTTTACAAGATTTTCAGTATTTTTCCCTGATCTCTTGTTCAAACGTTCCCAACAGTGTCTTGAAAATCTATTCAGATCAAACGGACATGCTAGAGATAGGCATGGATTTGCCATGGGCCTGTTACTGTCTGCAAATTTTCACTAGTGTTCAACTGTCCTCTGTCTAGGCTATGAAGAACCACAGATTTGTACCTAACTGCATTCTTCATGTGGGGTTTGTAATTTTCGATTAGATTGCCTGTGGCTGAAATCATCACTTGATCTTCTTTTTCCCACCTACAAGTTCGCGGTTCGAGGGCCTTAGCTCGAGACACATCCACTTCGATGTGATTTAAAAAGGAGCGTCTTTTCTTCCTCTATGTAAATTACCCGTGGGTAACTATACTTCAATGCGGGACGCAGAAGGTTTTCATGAATGCTTCACCTACATATTGGTCAGCCGCACGCGTCAACTCACACACCAAACAGGGAAGCAGAATGAAGAACGTGGGGTGATAAACTGACTATCGTGATCAAATCTGGATAGGGCTGAAGATGAGTCAGGTGATCGGGTGCAGGCATTGAGTACACAACAAGAGGAAGCAGGCAAGGAAGACTGAGATTAATGTAAATGTATTCGATCCGTTTTGTTTTAAATGTTTTAAATGATAGCTAGTGACGGCAACGCGCGTATTATGAAGTACTTGAACAAAGTTTTCAGACTCAGTCTGAGGCACCATGTTGAAGCATTAACACTAGTGTTTTTATGGTGGAAGGATGGGAAAAAGAAGCACTTTCAAGAAGTACAGTTTTTTGTTTTAATTTACAAAAGTATGTCCCTGAGGGTCATCGTGTACTCCAGAAAGCTTGTAGTGAACTCTCCTCCTCTCTCTCAAAGAACCATAGGGGATGGTTCGAGCCCCTTAACAGTGGTAAGCTTGACGTAGAAGGTAAGGAACATTCAAGTAAGCCGGAATAGTTTTGACGATAGAGAACTGGAAACGCCAATCAATCGCGGTCTACGTCAACGGCTTAAAGGAATGCTAGGCGTACCAGAGAGTGATAGGTCTACTACTGGAAAATGCTTCCATCCATTAGGGATGGCACAAAAACAAGGATGTCCTAAACTGCCAGAATTGTCTGAAATACAACAACGAAAGCGTAAAAGCACGTGGGAAACTGTACTTTCGAGGCACTAGTTTTTGCCCCCATTGTGACTAGTTGCGAAAACTGGATCTGCTACAATAATCCTAGACGTAAGGAACCCTAGACGACGCCTGGACAGCCGTCGAAATCAACGCTAAACAAAATATTTATGGACGTAAAGTTGTGCTATGGTAGGACCAAAGAGATGCAGTGTACTATGAGTTTCTAAAAATGCCCCTGCTGAGCGATATAAACAGCAATTAATCATTTTAAGCCGAGCACTCATCACAAAAAAGTCGGTGCATTATGAAAGGCACGATAAGTGATTTTGCGCCTTAAAAAGCCGGCCCTATCTTGTGCACAACAAATGTAGGAAAGTTTGGTGGCATTTCTCAGACACCGTGCCATCAGATTCTAACTTGTTTCGGCCGAAGCAATAGGGTCCTGCTGAGAAGCGCGTGTCCGTTGCAATGAAGAAGCCAAAAGTGACTCAATTGGTGAATTGCTTCAAAAGAACAACAGTTTTTCTATCGCAAGCTCCACTTCTTTACCCGGAAGGCAAGAAAAGGTCATAGTCGCTAACAAACAATGCTTCGATTGAGATATAATGTATAGTAACTTTTATATAAACGCTGCTTTTTTCATTAGAATGAAACGAATTTATTTCCGCTTCAGTGACAGTAGATTTTTCTGGAATGAAGGACTCCTGTGAAACACTCAGTCGATTTCATGTGAGTTGAAGGTATTGGGGTTTAGGCAGTGAAAGTTAATCATCTAAATCAATGTCAGATGCTTTCTGAATAATCTTTTCCACACAACACTTCTATTAACTCGCTCAGCAAGTGTCGTTGGTGTTGGGGTTCTAAATGTGCACAAAATAGGTTCACATATCTAATGAACTATAATTGTTAAATTTTCAGACTTCCCGTGATTAGTGGATCTTGCAACTAATAACAAATACCCAAAATAGAATGCATGTTCGACTTTGTTCTACCGTTCGCAGAATTTAATCCCACAATGGCAGTGAAGATATCTGTTACAGAATGGAAATAAGATATGTTGAATTGAACTCGTTTAAACGGTAAATGGAGACGTAAGCGGACGCCGAACCAGTAGTCCATGGAATTGTAAAGAATCTCGAACATATTTTAAGGATTAAAAAACGCTCGGAAAGCATGGGTTTTTTCAAAAAATGCATGCGCATTTTGACATCTGGTACTTCAGATGATGCTTCTTTATTCTCAGCTTTGAACCATTTTGAATTAACATTGGCAGCCAGGCCGAGATTCGAATTCGGATAGTTCCATTTTCAGCAAGCTGGGGACATTCTCACATAACCATTTCGATATCAGATTCTGCCATGAGGATTGCATATGCCAACCCACTAAGAAAAAAGAGTATAAGGGCTCTTTTAATACCGAAAGAATGCTATTATTAGTTTTATCAGTAAGGCAAATCGACGCGATAACTAACGGAGTCTGCGGAAGGGGGTGAGAAAAATTGCATTTTCAACGAGGTACCGGGACAGACCACGCAATTTGAAATACACAAACGAGGGGAGTGCGAACTGGCGAAAAACAGGTTATCTAAGTTTATTGGTTAAGAAGGGTCGGCTTGCGTAGAGCAATGTGCGGCAGGAAGACTTAACCATAATCCCAACATTCGCTCTAATTCTTATATATAACTTAACCCTAACCTTAGACTTAACCTTTACCTGAGCCACAAATTTTGTCATTTTCTTAGGATTGACCGTAAACGCAACCTTAGCATAGCACGCCTACCTGAAATGAATAGGCACACATGTTATAGTACCAAAGACTGAGGATTTACATGTTCAATCTATGTCGATTCTGCTTTGGTGAAAATCTTCCAACCAGGTGCTTGCAGGGCAGCTGCCGTTTCCACTAACATTTACTACCTCCGAACTTTTATGAAGATACTTACAAAGGTGAAGTCTACGCTAAAAAACCGGCAACGCCAACGGAAATGATAGCGGCTATTTAACAAGAACACACTGAAATGCCGAACGGAATGTTTATTTTGATGTTTGTAATTCCCCACTTTTGCGTTATGAACAGTACCCGAACGACAACCAATAGCAGTTTGAAAGCAGACGTCGATAGTGAAAGTGATAATATCGGTTGATTCCGTGGTTTTTGGAAAATGAAGTGCATTTTAATGAACACTAGCTCTATAGTTGTTTAGGGTATGAACACATTTGTGGGACGCCTTGAATGTGTTAATTGAGAGAGGTTGTTCCAAAGACCAAAGGGGACGTTTCTTTTGTCTACAAACGAAGAATTTAGTGTTGGAATGCTGTTTACATGTCATCCAGTCTTGTGAATGCCTTTATTTGGTAAAGTTAACTTTGGCAAACCGTTTTTCAGAACATAATGGTATGTATATATGGCCTAGAACCACAAAGAGCGCTTTTGCATGCGGGAAATACTGTCGATGTCCTGATTACTGCTCCAAGAGAATTAAGTGATTGATTGCCTTGGTCGCCAGTAGGATTGTAAAAGTTCAACGCTTTTTTACGGGATTGTGCATCGGTTCTTTATCTCGTAGAACTGCTTATGGAGTTTGCGTACATTCTTGGTGTCCGAGCGATGTATGCGGAAAAAACTGCGAATATATTAAGACCTGCAGAAGCACACAACAGTAACCATCCGCAATTAACAGCACTAGCAAAAACGCCGTGCTTCGGGACCCTGCGAAGTGCAGTTGGGCTGCTGACTGGGTGGTGCGAAAACAATAACCACACCGCTGACACGCCGAGACCGATGCTCTATGACGCGCGAGCTCTCTCAATAAGCTTTGCTTCACATGCAGAACTGGTTCAGCATCCGCACAACATGCGAAGGACGCGGCGAAATACCTGGCTGGACACCGCATTCAACCTCAGCCCCGACTGTCCCTATCCGCCACTGGTCAGTGGTGCAGAGAAAGTGGATCCAGTGTTGTTCAGGGCTTCCTCAATATAACTCACTAATGCCTAAGTACTGATGCTAGCATTTTGTTCATTGCTCTTCGTAATGGGTAGCTCTGCATTTTCTTGCAGACCTTTTTGAGGAACGTTAGTCTGGACGCGGCTGTCGCAAAGAATCTGCTTTCCTTCCATCGAGGAGCATCCGACATGGCTTCTGCAGCGTCAAGCAGGCAACATGGTAGAGGCTGAAATTGAGAATAGCACATGATGGTAGCAGAGTACTTAAAGAAGCCATATGTCTTTGTAACTTCTCCAGCACGATCGCGTTGAATGCGTGCTGAGTCACCTGCACAGGTGAGGCGTCGTTAACCGCCCACCAACTGTGTTCTTAACATGCTCGACCGCCACATGCATTCGATTTGCCCCTGCGGCAACTTGCGGCGTGACTGACTGAGCACGGGACGTCAAGCCGCCCAAACAACTCGGCTGCTGACACCGACTGACGCATGTGTCTAGGACTGACTGTCAAAGGTACTTTAAATTGACCCAAAATAAGACCAACTTGAGAAGACGTAGGGGGTTGGGGGTGGGCTTTGTCTCCCTCCGTCTCGTTTAGTGAGATTGATTAGCTTCGTTTCTGTGCGGAATACGAACAACCCCACGGGTGTTTCTCGCCAACTTTTAACAATTGTGGTGGTCCGCGTATACCCATGGCATTAACTGCGTAACACACCAACTTGCGTTTTGCCAAAGCACGCATTAACCTGACAAGCATCGCAAACGGAGGGGTCTAAGAGCTTGAGCTTGGTTTTCTGGTTCATGCGTGCCCATAGTAATTCACAAGGGTTAGAAGTAGCTACTTCGGTACAGAAGATTCAGCGGCAATTAAACTAAGTAAGCTTGAACATTTTAGGGCCCAAAAACCGAATAATCGATGCAGAAGTCACCACTGTCTGTCATATTATCCGAGAGTAAATAGTCTCCCCAACCTCACAACCACCACCACCACCACCACCACCACCACCACCACCACCACCGCCACCCACCACCACCCACCACCGCCACCCACCACCACCACCATCATCATCGTCATCATCATAATCTTCATAATCTTCTCCTTTTCTTGTTGCTCAGCCCTCATCTGCGTAACAAAGAAGTGAGAAGTAAAACAACAATATCAGGAGGTTGAATAAGAAAGGAGTCTAGGAGAAAGTAGTTTTATACAAACACATTAGTTGCATGACTGAAAACCACTCTTATAGTTTTTTATTGCTTTGAAGGTGCTGCCTAAAATCAGGTACCATATATCACTTGAGAATTCATAGGTATTTTGGCAGATTTTGAATAATTCATATAGACCCAACTATGAAAAACTCGAGTTGTCCGGTGGGGCCTCGTAGCTCAGGTTGCTAGAGCGTTGGCTGTATTAAAGCCTTCTCCTTACAGCGTGGGTTCGAATCACACCGAGGCGCCGAGTTTTTCACTGTTGGGTCAATATGAATCACTTGAGAAGACGGGAAAATCAACGCAAAATTTTTTATCAAGAATTTACAAGAATACAGATAAAACATGTTTCTATATTGAATCCTTTTGCCGCCCACCTTCAGAAAGGAGGCTTGAGGATTTGTGTCTGATTTTTGACGCAGGTAAAAAAATGATAATGATTTTTTTTTCAAATGAAGTCTACTGAGTAGGATATGGTTATGCAGCCGCACCTGATGGACACAGTACTGTTGGGTTGCTAAAATTCGTTACCCCGTGGAACGGCCAGCCTATGTTTGGGCATGGGCGATCTGAGCGTGAGTTCAGTTGGATCTGTGTAGTTACAAGGACGGTTTGGGCACGAGATACGATGTTCTACACAGACCGTTCCCTGGGGTTTACCTGGTCCATCATGTACCTAACTCTACTGTGCGCTGTAACCCTGGACTGGCATGCTATTTTAACACCTGGTCCCACAGCAATGCGCTTGGTCGCCACCGAAACCTCCTAAATATATGACAGAGCACGCTACAGATCTGATTCTGCTATTTTTTGGATCCTCGGGGACGAGTAAGTCGGCCTCGACTTATTAACCATTTTGCATAAACTGGTTGCGAAATATCGCGCGTGGAGTACATTTTGCCGCGGGGTTGCTGTAATGAGCTGGTTGTAAAGCATCCTCACAGAGCTTCGTTTGTGAGCCACCAGAAGGTCGTTATGAAACCCGAGAAGTCGCGTGGTGTTCGTTGCTCTCCCGTTAATTGCCGTCTCAATTCCGCTGTTGGACCTTCATCTGGCGAAGGAGTTTAGCAGTACCTAAGTCGCAATCCTGAGGTAGACGGTTCCGATCGGTCTGGCGAAAAGCCTTTTCCTTTTCCACGGTCCACATCAAATAAATATAAGCACATAGATACTAAACTAAGCAATCACGCGAGCAAGCGTAAAAGGCTCAGCTTTCGCCCTGTTGGACCCAAATTTCTCAAAGAAGGAATCGAAGGTAGTAGGAAAACATTGATAGAACATTTCGTTGGGCAGCGAGTTTATTGAAGGCAAGGGAAAAACGGCTATTCGTTGAAGGTGGTTGCCATATATTTTGATCCATATTCCAGTATGTGAACTATAGGGTTGGCCACACTAATACTTTTTCTCGTGAACAGGCGCCTCGTAGAGGAAAAAGTTGTGCGGAATATATATTTCACCCTAGCCTGTACTCTTGTCAACGACAATATACATTCCACATTTATTGTAACAGCCTGCCAAAATGATACAGTTCTTGAACCTGGGATTCCACTAGTTGATTATTGTTCATATGGTACATACGGATCTCAGTTTTGCATTCCCCACAGCGTAGAACTTCTCATCTTCTCTACGAAGCATGTTCCCTACCAAACTTGTATAAACTGCTCTAGTTAATACCACCCCACTCCATACTCATACCCTCTACTTGCATTTAAGGGCAGACTGTAACCGACCTCTCTTATCACTCACCTCTCTTACTTGTGCCCCGTTCCCACGTAATATACTGCCCGACGAGAATTTTTCGGAAGTACACGGGTGCTCATCATTGGGTCTTCCGAATATTTCCATGGGAATTTTCGCAACACATTTGTAAAAAACTCGTCAGCCTCGGTGGAATCCGGACCTACGAGCGCAAGAGCGTGGTTTGAGTACGGCTAACATTCTAGTCACCTGAGCTAGAACGTCTGGCGGGGAACCGTGATTTTGCTCACATTTTGGTCAAGTTACCCGCTCAGCCTTCTCTAACCTATGGAATCCATCAATTTTGATATAGTAAGTTGACTGTCCAAGCACGGCTTTCTAAGCGATCAATCTGGAATACACCAGGTAACTACCAGGTTCACTTAATTAATAGGTCTGTTTGGCAGATTTTAATAAATCATTTGATCCATTTGTGAATTCTGTGTGCTGCATCAGGCTAAACGAGTAACTTTACCCAAATGTGATTTAACTCATGGTAGGGTCTCGTAGCTCATCTGGTTAGAGTGTCGGTTGTACTCAAGTTTTGCCCCTGCTTCCAGAATTCTAACTCCGCGGAGGCCGTAACTTTTTGACAGTTCAGTCAAACGAATTACTTAACTTTTCCAAAAACTCCTATTAAATACATTGAGTTATTTTTCAGATCGTACCTTGAAGGTTGGCCTGAAATATTTTGTAAGGGATTGATATCATTTAAGAAAATGGCTTTGAAGTTCTTTCGTTTTTTCAAGGATACTTCACGTCGGCGAAAATACTCATAAAAGGTCGATGTTGCCAGAAGAAAGTGCATATGTTTATCCTTATGTTGCCTTATTAATGCAAACAGTATAAATTTTTGTGAGTTACATACATGCGAAGATGGGCTTAACGAACTGACTTCGACTTCAGCATACGACAAACCACAACAAGCTACGACTACCGTTTGGTAACATTCGGTTTTCATAGTTTGTTTGGCCGCTCAATAACTTTAGCATATTCTGCAGTCTGTCCCACAATTATGGGGCCACTTGTTTTTGTTGAAGTCTTGACGATTTTGCGTAAATCGACCCGATTTTGGATTAGAGAACATAAGGTGATAGATGTTAGTGCAAACACAAGTTGAACACGAGATGGTTTAATATAGTATCAAGTAATAAGAATGGTCAGTTATAAAGCCACTTAACACCCCGGCGTTTCTCCGTACCTGGCCTGGAATGCCAAAGAGTGCAGAGGTTGTGTTGAGTTCAGGTTGAAATGGCTGCCACCACAAGTCAGTAGAATTCCCATGATCCAGTCGCAGATAGCGGAGAGTACGACACATTCTTACTACCCCCCGTTCAAGCGCTATTTGTGTTGCTACATCTAAGAACATAAATCAAATTCAAAAGGCAATTTGGCGCCAAATTGCCTTTTGAATTTTACAATGGGAATTTTCGCAACTATAAATCAAATTTTCGAACCTGTCTAATGACGTCAGGTTAGTTTTTCTGTGCGCAATAACCTCAGAAAAAGCTCTTCGTATTCAGAGGGGTGCGTCGTGGGCGTATGCACAACGCATTAGACGAGGGCTTTACGCCAAGTTAGACACCCCCCCTCATCGGAATTGCATTTATTAATACCATACAAGCAAATTCTCATGCTCCCACAATATTTTGGTCATTTTAAAACTTGGAAATACTTCTAATCATTTTGGGAAAAACTAAGCGACTATAACACAAACTTCTGGTATCATGTCGCTACCAATGGGAAGGTGTCTGGCTCGTGGAGTGTGAAAATTGCACCTAGAACGTCCATGATATTTGTGTTCCGGACGGCCACAAGGGGGTTTTAAGAGGTGATCCTCTTCCGTAGTACTGTAATTCAACTGAATCATCCTACCCCTTACGCCCGAGGCACAATACGTTTTTGCAGAATGTGTCGGACAAAGCTCTCTTTCATAATGTTTAAAATTCGAGGAGAGATTCCTTCAGGAGTAAGCATACGTTAGATATTTTTACAACAGACAATAAACAAGGACAGGTCTTTGGGAGATCTTCGAATATTTAAGGGTCCAACAAACTCATGCTAATGCTGCAAAGTAGAAATATGGTCGTTCCGAAGTCAGTTTAAATTGACAAAAACGGCTAGCGTGTCATATAGCCCTAACATATTTAAGTAGTCAGTGGAACACGGGTCTAGGTATCTCCGGAGAACTATCTTCTTGTAGTGTCTTTCTAGTTAATCAAAATAACTTGATATATCTATTAGCAATATTCTCTGAGACCCACCGTCGTTAAAAGCCCCTTCTCCATTCCCTGTCAGAATGACGTCTAGTCGGCCGAGTTTATCCCAATTATTGTTGTCTACGTCCTATAAACTTTTCGGACAGGCCTGTAGTCACCAGCATGTTCGCTGTAATATATAGTTTGTTCTTTCGTTATGCTGCAGGCTGCTACTCCTACTAATGTCTTAAAGCTGCACGACGATAAGTTCCGTTGCCGACAGTGTCGAGCAAAGCGTATGTTGGTCTTGGCAAACCTTGCCGTCCTCTTGCTTAGCTCCTCCCTCTCGATTCTTTCCCTGTTCACTGATTGGTACCAAGACTGCCATTGTCAGCTCAGGCATTTCTAACTTCGTTTTGCGCATCTGCTTGGTAGCACATCGCAGCAGCCGGTAGGTCTTCTGTTGTGGCAACAAATTTGAACAGTTGGTGTTTGTGAGCTCCTTAAGCCTTCTAGTGGGGGAGGGTACTTAAAGGTGTGATTAAATGTCCACCGAAATTATGAAATGCGTTTTCGGCTAGGAGGGACATGCGGCTGATTCTAGAGACAATGCTTGTTGTGCGAAAGCGTGCACTGAGTTGTTAATGTAGGGCAATCAGCACCCCAAACACACGGGCGTTCGTGATGGGGGTAGTCGTCGTTGGCAGCGTCCCTCGGCGTAGCCTCGGCGTTCTTGTTGTCGCTTCAATGAGCTGAAATATGTCCTACAAGACCAACACGAGCATGCAATGTCCGACTGCAGTGATGACACTAAACGTGTTCTCCACCAAGGCGGACAGAATATGCAGCTAATGGTCGATCTCACTAGATGTTAATCAGAATCCTGAAGTGCGTTTTCGATTAGGGAGAATTACTTAACTGGGGTAATAATATTTATTATCATGCGTTATCATATCATAATATTTCGGACACAACAGGGTCTTCGATTTTGAATTGGATTCGTCTCGGCCGCATGCGAAATCCACACTCGGTGGATAATGACTACGTATGTAGTAGGCACTTCCTCTATCGATTTTTGATGCTCCGCAAATTCAGAAAGATTTTGCAGAAGGAATCTCAAATATTCTCCATCATACTTATTGGATAAAAAATCGCGCCTAATTCAAATCTCATACCCGAAAACGTATCTTTCTGTTTTAAAGTGTTTCAAATTATGCGATATTTAAGACTGTGCAATATCCATTCGAATAGTATGGCATCTGTCTGCTTAAAAATGCTCATCACCGGGTATAGAACATAGTCCACATCCGACGCAACATTTTATGAGTCTCATAGGATATGCTCTTAATGACATAGGGGAAGGTTTGATCCTGCTTACACGGAAACCATGTAGCTTGTTGACTGAAAATCCTAAACGTAAATGCAAAGGCGAATCAAGGCTGAAATTAATAAAAAATTGGAGACATTTTTATAAACCAAACTATACGCTTCCCTTACAGGCGAAATTTGAAAAAGATGTAAATTTTCGCCAAATGAGTGCACGAAAGAATACTTAAAGCCTACTTCTGCGAAAAGTATTTGAATATATTAATGCATCAGAAATCAGTGGGAAAGTGCATACTAATTAAACAAGCCCCTTTGACCGAGTGGAGTTTTTGCATGCAGCTAAAAAAGAAGTGTATTCAAAAGCCGACATCCTAGCGTGTCCAAAACATGCCCAAAGTATGCTGCGTGATAAATAATATTACAACTCCACTTCAGGAATCCTTTCTAATCGAAAATGCACTCCATAATTGGAATTAACATTTCATGAGATCGGTCGCTAACTGCATTTCCGTATCAGATGTCATTTCCAAACCGTTCGAATCTTAGAGACCACTATTACCATGTGATTATCCGCCAAAACTGTCTCCCTGAATAGCCTATCAGATTAGACCCTTTAAGCAATATTCAACGCAAACGGCGTGAAGGTAAAGGAGAATTCCTTCTGATTCCCACAGTTGGTGGACACCAATGAAATAATAGTAGGCGATGGGGGATGGGAGTGTAATAAAATCACCCTTCTGTAAATAATGTTTTCTGACTGCAAATGTTCATCTACCTTTTCAACTCTTGGAAAACTTTGCTAGTTCAGAAGAACAAAACAACTTTCTTGAACCTGTGTCATGTGCTCATATAGTCTAAAACTCGTGACAACATGTATCTGGCCGACTTTGTGGTGTATTGTACCTTCAAATTTTATGTTCACTAAATCCTTTCAGAGCTTATTACGATCAGTATAGCAATGCTCGGAAATTGACGAGTAATTGTATGCGCCCTCTGACTAGTATCGCGACAGGGTTCTACTTCCCTTTAAACGCACGCCAGGTGCTCTTTAAGGAGCGCGTTGCCAGGGCAGCATTGCGTTTGTTATTTAAAATGAGTTCGTATGAACGCGATAAAACCAGGAGATGAATGGCGCCACCTAAAGGTAGGAACTTCGTCACCGTGCCTGGTAAGAAGACCTAAGTTCTTGCCCCCCGTTGCGACCGCTTCAATATGCAAGGAATTCAATTTGATTGGTCATCTGTGGAATCAAAGAGCGTTGTGTACGTGCGCATATGTTGCGTTTTGATGACCGCGACAAGGTGCAATTGCACTTATACAGAAACATATTCTGCATACAGAAAAGATATTTTCAGAATGGGCTAGACGAACATGTAAAATGCAGAGGGTTTGGATATTCCGAAATGATCGTTTAGATTCCCCTCATCGCGTTTCATAAGTTAGGTCACTTACGGTTTATTCAGTTTTATATAACCATTGGAAAGTATTGGAATTCACCATGTGTTCAGAAAACTTTTACAGCATATGTGCACTAATGCGCTACGGAGAGAATATAGGCTGGAAATCAACTTTAGAAGTTGGTTTCTGAAAATGTTTTGTGAAAAACCAAATAAAATCATGCACTTTATGAGGTGTGCCCTCGTTACCCATCCTCCAGGACATACCGCGCGGGTCCTTGGTATACTCTCTACAGTCCATTTGGCGAATGCCACCTCGAGCCCTTTGGACGGGGAAATACGCAGTCCTCACGGAGCGAATGTAACCATGGCAACAGAGATGCGGCAAAGCTTTGAAATTTGACGTCGACCATTCTGCCTGCTGCGGTATGCAGAGGAAAATCGGCATCACAATCATTATCGTCGACAGCGTCCAGTTGATGGTGGCCACTGCCACCGCCACAGCTGGGGGACTTGGTACTTGGGCTGGAAGTTGATGCCGAGGCGCGCCGATTGTCAGAGTGCTGCAGCGGTTGAGGCTCTTGTAATGTCGTCGTTTCCGATGCACTTATCTCCGCCATGGGTTTACTCAAAGTACCTTTCCAGCGCATTCTGACCAACGGGCGAAGACTGCGATCTGGCAGAAGGGTGTTGTTTTCCCAGCTGAGTCGAGAATTATGCATGACAGCGGTTGCATAGCGCCCTGGTATTTGGAGTGCACACCGAGAATGTGTTTCCGAATGTCTCCGATGCCCTGGGGTGAGGATGAGGGGCAACCGGAATAACAGAAGATTCGACGACCGCGATTGCGTGTTACGTATACCCTGTAGGTAGCGGAGAGCTCTGTCTTGTTGGCGAGGACGTCAAAGTAAGTATTGGGACAGTAAACGCTAACAAGAGCCTTCAGTACGGACTTGGGGTAGGGCAGCTCGATTACGCGTTCCACTTTGTAGAGTGGACGTTCGCTCAGGTAACGTAGTGTCTTCTCGATATTTATAGGTCGTCGATGAATACAGTGGGTTGGCTTACTCATGAAATGTCAATCGAAATCGCAAAATGCGTTTTCGTTTCGAAAAGATTAATTAAGTAGGGTTGTAAAATTAGTCAGCCTGCAAAATAATTCTATAATATTTCACTTATCTTAGGATGCCGGCTTTTGAATGAAATTCCTCCCGACTGCATGCAAAATTTGTACTCTGTAAAAAAATGACTACTAAATTTGCATGCATTTGTCTTGTTGATTTTAGATGCCTTAAATGTCCAATTATATTTCATGGAAAACATAAATATAAATATTCGTTATCCCGCTCAGTCGGTAGATAATTACGACTTCTTTCAATTTATACTCGGAGGAGGGACACAATTCGGTTTTAAAAAACTTTTCCAATTCCCGAATAATTTTGAACCCCTTCTACCGTTACACTTGGATTCAGGGTTTCCAAACTACAAGCGTATATTTTCCGCTTACAGAAACCACACATTTCTCTACGGTAATAAAGGGGGACCATAAAGGGTTCAAAA
This sequence comes from Spirometra erinaceieuropaei, assembly GCA_902702965.1. NCBI lineage: Eukaryota > Metazoa > Platyhelminthes > Cestoda > Diphyllobothriidea > Diphyllobothriidae > Spirometra > Spirometra erinaceieuropaei. Next base: position 877,528 of record CACRXP010000223.1, read on the forward strand.
AATTAAACGGTGGACTTGATCCACATTGTTAACTTTACAAGCCACATTGGTAAATGCAGAGACATTACGATTTATGAACGGACTTTTACGGCATGTAAAAGTCCCACAACTAGAAACTTTGTTAAAGCCGAATTATTTGCCTCCTCCGAGTATAAAATTGGAAGAAGACGTAATTATCTACCGAACGAACAGGAGAATGAATATTTTTATTAATCTTTTCCATGAAATAAATTGGACCTTTAGGGGCCTCGAAAATCAATGAGAAAAATTCTTGCTATTTAACTAGTCATTTTTTACAGCGTATAGGTTTTGCATGCAGCCGGAAGGAAGTTCATTCGAAAGCCGGCATCTTGAGGGAAGTGAAATATTATAGAATCGTGTTGCAGGCTGACTAATTTTATAACCCTACTTAATTAATCATTTCGAAATGAAAACGCATGTCGGAATTTTGGTGGGCATTTTACGAGTTAGTCCACCTATTGTATCATCGCCGGCCTCATCCACAGCTGCTGTTAGATTAAAGAGCTCGCCTGAACCGAACCAATGACGGGATCTTTGGAGTTGGGTGAAACAGCGTCGTTTGGTCACAGCATCCGGCCGCAGCTCAGTGAACAGAAGATCGAACACGAAACACGAACACGAAAACATGAACGAGTCCATTGCGAACACGCACGTAGCCGCACGGCATCCCGGATCAGACGAAGGCGCAGCCGCCTCTACGGCCGCATGGTTCACTAATTTGGCAGACGAGAAAACAGTCGTGGGAACGTAAAAAAGGTTACCAGCCTAGGACAGCAGGTAAGGTCCATGAGGGTACGGAAGACGACTGCCAACGTCTCAACGCCTTCCCTCCCCCCCACGTAAGGCACGTAGAGAGTATAGAGCAGATGTGTCATCTCATGAAATGCTAGTTGCAATTTTTAAATGTTCTTTTTATTCGGAGAGTCAACTTTAGTCGTGTTGTAAAATAAATTATCATAACACAGAATTTAAAGATATTTCAGTTATAACAGAATAAGGGCTATTGAACGAGCCTCTTTCCGACCGTCTGCAAAACGCACACTCCGCAAAAAATGACTACTGAAACAGCACAACTTTTTCCCATTAATTTCGGTTGTCTTTATAAATTCAAACACAATTTTTAGAAGAGATGCATACAAAATTCGTAATTTTTCTCAATCAGTAAAAGATTATGTCTTCATCAAAGTTCGTACTTTTAGAAAGGACATTTTTCGGCTTTAAAAAAATTTTTAAATACCGGATAATTTTAAACCCCACCTGCCGTTAGACCTGCATTCAACGCTTTCAAACTACAAATTCTATATTTCCCCCACAAAGAAAATCCCATATTTGTATGCACTACTAGGAAGATACCATATAGGGGTTTATAAAATCTTATAGTGAATTTGGCCCGTAATGTATAATTTACGAGCAACAGTAGTAAATAGACATTTCAATCCTTAAAAATTTCATAATTAAAACTTTCGGGACTGAAAACGATTTCTTTTAGTGGAAATTTAAGGAAGAAGTACTTTGCTGCTGAATGAGTAAAATTATGGATAATTTTGTGCTCGCCTTCTACAAAATTTATTTGAATTTACAGGGGCATCGAAGATCCAAAAGAAAAATGCATGTTATGAAAGTAGTCATTTTTGTATAATGTGTTTACTGCAGACGGTTGGAAAGGCTGTTCAACAGTCCACATCCTGGCGTGACTGAAATAACCTAGGATTATTCTGTACGCTAATTAATGCCCCAACCCTATTCAAGCCATCTTTTCGAGTTGAAAACGCGTTTTAGAATCCTCAGATATCACTTCATAAGGTAGCACATCTTATGTAGGTTGAGGACATTCCGTCACCCTCCTTCCCCCGCCCACCACGGTCCCTGTGCGGAGGTGAAGAAAGGCCACTAAAATTAGACAGCTAAAGAAATTTTTTCCTCACTAAATATGACGGTCCCACAGTCAAGTTGGTCAGTGCAGTCGCTGATGTAGATGAGACACTGCTGTCTGCATGGTGTCCATTCGGAGGCAGTGCTGCCATGACCACCGGTCTACAGCCTGGAGGGTAGAAAGCCTATTATTCATTAACAAATGGTGTTGCGATTTTCCTGCTGAGATTTTACCTAGGCAGGGGAATCAGTCACGTGGGGAGGGCGCGGGCGAGCAATTATCACAGTGACAGTGAGCCAGTTTGCCGAGCCATCGTCACACCAGCATCCAGCACGGATGACGAAATCACGGCCATTAACGACCCGGACGCGAACGGACAAGCCACCACCGCATTAATTACGACCCCAGCGGTGATTGCGAGAACTGTTAATTGCAGTGCGCATACGGTCCACGGCAGCCACGTGCTATAAATACTGCACTCCTGGTGCCACCATCACCTTTATCTGCGAATGTCTCTGATGATGGATTCGAGTGAGAATCCGGAACGTCAGGCCAATAAATTTCTTGTTCCAGCGATCGCATCTTCATCTTCTGACAAATGGTGTATCGGATTAAAAGCACTAAAGTCTTCTATAGGAGGGGAAGCAGGGCACGCGATTAAATGCATTCTTATAACTGAACCAAATCACGCTTACAGGATAAATTTGATTTTTGACCGCAGGCCATATTTTCTGTACGTGAAGAGCATTTACTAGACAGAAGCAACCACGGCGGAGGTCATCTTGAACAGTGCACAGTGTAATTTTGTGCTTCAAACAGCTCGTTTAATGTGTCCTACTGTGATGTCCCAAGTTCTTACACAAAAGCAGATTAAGCTGATTGAGTTGGGATTTTTTCGACTGCAGTGCAGATTCTTATGTGTAGGTAGTGGAGATTATGGCAGTTTTCCATTCCTTCGTAACTTGGTCCTCATCTGTGGGTCTCGGTTAAATCGCCGAGAATGGTTCACAGGACGAGTTTTTAGGCGACTAGTGAAAGTACCTGGTCCGGATTAGATGCTTTGGCAAGTCTCTCGCGGTGTGTCCCTGCCTTAATTAATGCAGATATAGGAGGAGGAATTGTAGAACGATTGCTTTCGCGTGCCTTGCGCGCCTGTCCATTATGTCCCTTTTTAATAACTAGATGTCAAAATCTAGTGGGAACATGTTTTAGTACTATGTGTGTAAACGTATACGAAGTCGTGTTACACCACATCTTTTTGCATTATACTTAGATTGAAGTTTTTTGAAGTGTCGTATCCTCACCTATCCAGACACTACGCTGCCGCCTGTATTCCTGTAGGTACTCGTTACTTTTTATTTATCGAGATAGCTTCCACAATCTTTTTCTTCTGTTAAAATATGCCTGAACTTCCCGGTTTCGCTCCTTCGGAAGATTTGCTTTATTGTTGCATCCAAGATGACAAATATGGCCGGTAATTTATTTCAGTTGTTTCAGTGTTCGTTCACCGCATAAAGCAAAGTGAATGGTTAGTCAGTAACAATGATCATTAGACCGACTGCACGCTAAAAATCACGAAACACCGTATTGGAAGCTTGACTGCCGCGTCGATTAGTCCCTCGATTTCATCGGCGCCTCTGGATAGAAATGTCAAGGGCCAAGGAAAACTCCATAGTTTACTAACAATGTGATTTTTAGCGGAATCAAAATGGAATCTGTTGGTAAACAGCGACTTAAAGAGCCCGGAGTAAGAACAACGCTTGGAAATGAGTAGCAAAGGAACTGACTATGAAAAGGTGTGCAAAAATAAGTGCTGTAGCAAGGTATTCGCAAAGTTGTCATTGATATTATGGAGACTTGTCCTAACATGGTACGTAAGCTTCCCATTCGGATATCTCCAAGCCAACATTCGGCCAAGTTAGAAGCGCGGGACACAGGGCATTCGAAGGAAAGCGCTCAGTGATTACAGGACCCGCTTGGTCGATGGCCTTGAATGGCGGACACACTAATTACTCCAAGCAAACACTGTGTCCAAGAATATGAATATTACCGCTCATTGACATATGTTGAAAATCATACATTCCATTGTCGTCCTCGGCACCTGAAGGACCCCGCGCATTTCGCGACTATCATACAGTATAAGAAGCACTAAAGTCCCCATTAAGTAGGGATCCTTGTTTATGCATGTTTGGCGCAGTTCCGTTTATCACACTTGAAAGCTTGTTGAAGGATGTAGTAGGTAATTGAAACCGATGCTTGTCAGATGTATTTGCAAAAAAATAGTTTGGGAAAACAATTATGTTTACAGCGTTGTTCCGTGCAACAGATGCGATTCAATTGCATCTAGCATGAGGGAGGAGCTGCTTGACTTGGCGACTTCTGGCGCGTATAAAGATTTGGTGGCCTCTGATGGATATCTCCTGGTTTACAATGTCTCCCGAAAACTATGCTTCTTTCCCGACTCCGTGGCGCAACGGTAGCGCTTCAGACTCCATATCAGAAGGTTGCATGTTTATGTCACGTCGGAGTCACCACTGTTGCGAGCGTTTAGGACACAACTGTCAATCTCAGACCATGGATATCAGGATAAGACCAGAGTTATGAAAGAATTAACAATCAAATGCCAAACGACCTGGCAATCCAACAGATACCGAGCGCGTCGCGTTGTGGTGTGTTCCTTCCATTCAGTTAAACAACCAGCAAGTTCAGGAATGATGAACATGTAGGTAAAGGCAAGATAGTCTGGCGCCTCTGCACGCATTCAATGCCGGTCTCCACGGTAGGGCCCTGCCCATGTTATAAATGTCATCTGTCACAGAAACGACGTCTTGACCTGCATAGTTTTGCTCTGCTTGTTAGTTAATCATTTCACCTTCTCACGTTCGCCTTTTCCATTCCCACCTAAATTCCCACATTTTCTCTTCCCCCCACCCCCTGTTTGAATTGCGAATGGAAACAATGTGCCCGTGTGAATTCTGAAATAGCTCTCTATCTTGGGATGAACTTCAGTTTCACCGATGACCTTAAGCGGTTTTCAATGCAGGCGAAGCTCATGCGAGGGGTCTGTTCGTTCTACCTGGAAAGCTTTGTACATCATCCTGTGCGACATCGTTATAATATGTTTGGGAAAGATTGGTTTTGCGCTCCATTTCTTCGCTTGAGGAGGATGAGGCGGACCCAAAAACTCTGTTCGCAACTCTATTCCTTTTTAGTTTGAGACGCGGTGTAGTGACTTGTCGGCCCCCGATTTAGTGACGGACACTCGACATTAGGGAAATCTGTGTCCTCGTTGGTAATTTTGTACCTAAGTTGGTGAATGTCATAGAGCCCTAAGACAGGAATTCAGGGATAGTTGTTTGATACAGTATGTCATCAGCAATAATTAGTGCTTCCTTTATTGACAAACGGGTGTAATCAGTGTAACTTGCTGTAAAACTGACTTTATGAGTGGAAAGATTGCTAAGGTAACTATTTATAGTTAACAGAATACCTTTTACAGACTTTCGCGTCACTGTCAACATTGGTTTCCATTTGTGGGGGTTCCCTGAGTGCTAGGCACTAGACGGGGTCTTCTTTGAATTTTTCCTTTTCAAGTTCCATGTGATTCCAAACATCGATATTTTGTAAAGTATGCTCTAAAGAGGTGGCGGCCGCTGGTGCTGCCAAGTGTTAAATGCAGCTGCTATACGTGCATGGTAAGTAAAACTATCAAAAGACAATTATGTCTTTCCACTCTAAAATAAAGTCTTCCGTTTTTACGGCCGCGCTTTTCTATTCCTCTGCGTTAGACACAGCTTATACTTTCATACTTTGCACGTTATTACTTCCCTCGAAATTATAGACGGCCCTCTTGTTCCTCCCTCGGATACGCAGCTAATTCACTTTGTAAATCTTTCCTATCCCCTTCTTTGATCCTTGCCCTGCCCTTTCTTTTTAAATTATTTTTTAAACTGACTGAACTACCCCGTACCTGGCTGATGCCTATTTTAACACACTTTAAAATCAGAGAGCATTTAGTCATCTTTACCGGATGTGACGCGATTGTGGCTCCCCATTGTTGCAGTTTTTCCAAGGTAATTTGCGTTTATCTGATTAGTTCTTTAATATGATTTCGTGGCTCATGTTTTATTTGTGTTCTGTTGCTCTTCTCCCTCTTCCTCCCCCCCCCCCAACGACGTCTCTCCGTTCTATCCCCCCGGGTGACAAATTTTGTTACATGTTCATGTGGTCGGGTATCGTCCACCTTCTAATCCTACGAATATTCGGGGATGTCGCGGTGGTTTTGCAAAATATAATAAAAAGCATGTCCTACAGGATTGTCAGAAGCCGTGAGTGTGCCCTAGACTTTGATGAATTCTTTGAATTGGCCCGGACTGACCGTCTGCGTGGTCATCCCTTCAAACTGCAAAGGAGCGGGCTCATTCGGAAGTCCGACGGAACGCCTTCTCTCACAGGGTCATCGGGGCATGGAATGGACTCCCTGATGCCGTCGTTCTTTCCAAAAGTGTCAAATCCTTTAATTGCAGACTAGACGCTCATTTGTTGAGAACCTACTGTACATATAATAATGATTGTTTTAGCGGCGGCAGTTTGCGCCTAGCTCACACTTACCGCTAACTTCTTAACTTTTCGCATTTGCTGATGTAATTGATGACCTTATTTCTGTTTATCGATATGAATAGGGAGCTCAAGGGCGAAAGCCTAATTCGCTTAATAAACTGACTTAAATTGACTTAAAGGAATGAAGTAAGTGTCTTGATGGCGCAACCGTTTGTGGATTTCGGAGTTCGGAGTGTGTGTGAGAAAGAGGGAGCTCATTGCGAAGAAACGATCAGGCGATATTAGCTCGTTTCTTTTAAACATAGGTCAAAAAATCGTAGCCAAATGTGGGACGCGAGGTTTTGCTTAGATTCACAGCAGGTAGAAGAGATCGACCCTAAAAAGACGACACGTCACTCCTGTAAGAGACCAGGGTGGGTGTAGAGCTCATCGGGAGCTTGTGTTGTCTTAAGTGGATACGAGAACATCGCTAACGTATTTATGCACACATACGTGGCTCGCGTAACTCTAGGTTTCTTGCTATAAGGGCTTCAGTATTCGATAGATTTCAATCGAATCTGCTGCTGATGCACGATCAAGGAGGAGAGAGCGAGACTTCCCATTAGAAACCACCCCACTGCTTTCTACCCCATTTTAATCAACCTGGCGCCTTGTCAATAAACGGCGACGGGTTAAGAGTTGTAGGCGGGCAGGTTGTTAGCTGACGGATTAACTTTCTTTCTTCTCAGGACCGAGACATCGTCTCCCTCCTGACGCAGACCTAATGGCAGTTTTAGCCTACATGGGATCCGAGGTCACTGTTAAATTCCAACTCGTGTACGAGTAGGGACCTCCGCGCATGTGACACTCGTGGGCGTGGGTGCGGCTTCGTCAGCCACTGCATCCACGCTCGTATGCGTGGCACAGTAGTAGAATACTCGACAATGAGCCATACCTAGTTCGAGACTCGGGTCATCCGGGCCTAAGGTTTAGCGCAGGGTAGCTGGTGACGCCAGATAAATCTGAAACTTTTTTCCCAGTCCTTTTTGTCTTTTCCGCCAGCTCTTTCCGAGTTCGACTTAGATTGTAGTCAACGAATGAAAATAACCCCATTCAGGTGAGTCTGGTAGATTGAAGGGACGTATGGATGTTTGGAATTCGATAGACAGGATATATCTGGTTCGGGAACTTTTTCACACGAACACAGGCTAGGTGGTGACCCCCTGGCAAAACAATACTGCAAACTGAACTCTTACTCGTTTTTTGAAAAGTACAGTCCTACATATTACATTGGCATCGTGAGAACGGTTTCAAGCTTCACATATAAGGATGTGTCCTGTAAAATTTTTGCACGCTCAGACGTAAAATGGCGAGAAAGGCAGACATCCCCTTCAAATGTTTCCCTCCCGATTTTGCCAAAAACGGGCTTTTGCTAACTCATTTAGTCTATGAAGGCCTAAGATCGGACCCCAAGTTCTTACTTAGTGGTTTAAATGACACTGATAATTGTTACTGCATCGGTTCATGCTATGCAAGCATTCTTGTCAACCCTGGAAAGAATAACTGACTTAGGGATACAAGCGAAAATGCGAGTCCCAGGAACTAGTTGATCAGAAGAAGAAGCGATCGCTGGAACAATGGCTTTATTCGCCTGACGTTTCGGATTCTCTCTTGAATCCATCATCAGAGACAGTTGCAGAAAAGGGTGGCTGGTGTACAGGCAGTCGCAGTATTTATAGGATGCGGTCGCCATGCTACCAACTCTCAACGTACGGACTGGCAAGATGGCTGTTTCGGCGCCTCAAATTTCTGACCGCTGATACGGACACCACGGTCTGTTCGTCAACGCAATTCCTGGAGAAGCTTAAAGGAGTAAGTCTCTTGCCCAATGAGGTCATGGTATCTTTTGATGTCACGTCCCTCTTTACTTCTATCCCCCAGGATCTGGCAATCGAGACCGTCCAACTACTCCTACGAAACAAATACGATGAAACGGAGAATCCTCTCGGACATGCCCAAGTCCTTCAGCTCCTAAAGTTCTGTCTCAGGACGTACTTCACGTTTGACGGAACAATCTACGAGCAAGTGAAGGGAACACCGATGGGCTCGCCGATTTCGGGATTCATCGCCGAGGCGGTGCTACAGCGGTTGGAGTCGCTGGTCTTCCAACACCACAGACCGAAATTCTGGGCTCGGTATGTGGACGATACCTTCGTCGTCATCGAACGGGATCAGGTGCTAACGTTCAAAGAACGTCTCAACAGCGTCTTCCCGTACATACAATTCACGATGGAGGAGGAAGAGAATAACCAGCTGGCATTCCTTGATGTCCTCGTCTGTCGCAAAGATTGTGGTGGCCTAAAGACCAAAGTGTTCAGAAAAGCAACGAACACGACGCAAATTCTGAATTTCAACAGTAACCACCCAATCTGCCACAAACGCAGTTGCGTAAGAACGCTATTTCGGCGTGTTGAAACGCATTGCAGTGAACCGGAAGACAAGGTTGCCGAATCCCAATATCTTCGACGGGTTTTCCGAGAAAACGGTTACCCGCGCAACTTCGTCAACCAGTGCTTGCGCAAACGAGACGAGCGACAAAATCGCGCCGACCCCAAATTCTGGCGAGCGATCCCGTACATCAAGAACGTCTCCGAGGCCGTTAGCCGCCTTCTTGCACCACTTGGGGTTGGAGTTGCGCACAGACCGGAGGCCACCATGAGGCGTCAAGTGATGAGACCAAAAGACCCACTGTCACGGCAAGAAACATCTGGAGTCGTTTACCGGATCTGGTGCAGTTGCGGACAAAGCAACTACGTCGGAGAAACTGGAAGACTGCTCCGGACGCGAATTGCCGAACACGTGGCAGCTGTACGGAGAAATGACGCCAACTCTCAGGTCGCGGCCCATTCGACGAGACCCGGCCACACATTCAAGTTCGATGAGGCCGAAATTCTCGCGAGAGGGGATAATCGCGTGAGCCGCGAGTTGCTTGAGTCATGGTTCACGGGACCTCAGTCTATCAACAAGTGCAATGACATCCCCACTCCATATTCAGTCCTGAGGCATAGACTGGCCAAAGCAATTGACCACTCGAGGAGCGCGCAAGCACGTGAGCCAGATGGCCGAGCAATCATCTCGCCAGCATCTAACACGGGTGATGAGATGTCAGCAATTAACAACTTGCATGCCGGCCATCAAGCAATTAGCGCACCTGCGGGCAACAATCCTTGATGAAGGGAGCATGGTTAATTGCTGTGGGTATGCGGTAGCATGGCGACCGCATCCTATAAATACTGCGACTGCCTGTACACCAGCCACCCTTTTCTGCAACTGTCTCTGATGATGGATTCAAGAGAGAATCCGAAACGTCAGGCGAATAAAGCCATTGTTCCAGCGATCGCTTCTTCTTATGACTTAGGGATACCCAACATCACCTTGTATGATAGCAGACATCACGTGGATAGTGTTTCGGTCATAGTACCAGTACATCTAGTACCAGAAGTACAACCCACTTAGACAGCAGATGCTCAGTCCGTGTCTGCAGTGTATGCTCCCGGAGGCGTTCATGGGTGGGGGGGGGGACGACATACAAGTCCGTAGGCGGTCCAGGCTAGCTTGGGTCACTCTTCCAATCAACCAAGCTGCGGCCCATAGCGGAGTTCGGAAGTCTGTTCAGAGATGTTACTGCTTACCCCCTCGCGAGGGAAGGGCCTCGAAAAGGCGCCATAAATAAATGCAGGGATCACGTCTTCTGCACGCAGACAGTGGCTCACAAATGTGAAACTCACGGTCAAACAATAAAAAGAATAGCACCTGTCGTCCCTTTCCCCAGAGCCCGCCTTAATTACTCTGCTTAATCTGGCAGACTGTAATGTTCGTTCTCTTCTGGACGGTTCGCGGAAAGACAGGCAGGAAAGAAGGACGACACTAGTCGCTCGAGAGTTTGCGCACCACAATGTGGCCATCGCTGCTTCAGTGAGACTCGCCTCTGCGAACAAGACCAATGGGAGCAGGCGGATGTTGTCAATGCCTCCTTCTAAAGCTTTCATCAAAAGTTAAAGCGACACAACGCTGATATCGCTCCTGCCATCCCGAACGACACCGTGGGAAGACCACCCTTTCCGCCAAAGTACATCAACGCCCTCCTCATGATCCTAAAGTTGCCCCTTCGGGGTGACGATTTTGCTACCGCCGTCAGCGCCTACGCTCCTTCTCCCAACGACCATCAACGAAGAGGTTATTAAAGAGTTCTACGAAGGGCCGCACGTCCTCCTGGCGACTATACCAAAAGGGAGGAAAAGCTGATTATCCCTGATGACTTCACTGCCTACGCCGAGATAGACCACGCTACCCGAAAGGAAGTTTCGAGTCCCATGGTCTCAGCAACCGCAACGACAACGGCCTTCTCCTGCGATCTTGCGCAGACTACCGCCTCCTCCTCATCAAAGCCTTTTCCGCCTTCCTAAGAGGGAGAAGACAACTTAAATCCAGCCCCCCCCCCAATCGCGGCACCAGCAGTGGCTAAATTGCGTTCCCGTCCAGAGCAGAGATTGACGAGACGTTCTGGTGGGCAAGGCGATCTGCAACACCGACGGCTCGACAGATCAAAGTCTCGTCATTTCCAAGACGAGGCTCCGATTGCAACTCACCGCAACCATCTGGTATGCTGAACACTGTTTTGTCGAATTTGCACGCTCACTGCATAGGTTTAAGCATCCGATCGGCACAGCGCCTGGATGTCCAGCAGTCTCCGGAAAAGGACGTCATCGTAGAAACACGGTGGTGTCAACTGCGGGGCTTCATTCATTTCATCGCCCTGGATGTCATGGGTCGCACACGTCGTCAACACCAGGAAGAGGAAATCAGCAAACCACTCGCCAAAAAAGGACTGTAGAAAGCGCACATCGACTGTCGTCCTGACGTAAACAAAGCGGCCTACTACAGATGTCACCGTTCTGTGCAGCAAGGGCAGTGGAAATCGCAGGACGCCTGGATGGCCCCCAAGGCTGGGGAGATCCAAGGATATGTGGAATGCAATGATACAAAGAGCTGCCTCGCACCTTGCAAAACGGTCAACCGCCCAAGGAACCGCCCCGCTTCTCAACTCCGAGGAAACAGCACTGCCCACGGAGAAATCAAAGATTCGAAAGTGTTAGGCAGAACACTTCTGATACGTCCTCAATCGACTATCCACAGACTACGACGGGGCCAGGTGGAAACTAACAAAGACCTGGACCTCCTCCCCAAGGAACAGTCAGAGCCGTGCGATGCCTCTTCAGCGGGAAGTCACCGGGATCCGATACGATTTCGGCCGATATCTATAAGGACGGTGGTCCTCGGCTGATGGCCAATATCACATTATGATTCCGGGAGATGTGATAGCAGGGATAATTCTCCCAGAACTTCAGAAACGCCACCATCGTACGCATCTACAAACTCACGGGGAACCGTCAACTCAGTGAAATGGTATAAAGAAATCTCGTTATCAAAATCACCGGAAATGTCTTCGTTCACATCCTTTCCAATCGTTTTAGCAGCCACTTGGAACGCGGACTTCTCCTGAAAAGCCAGTGGATCCTCCAACATCACTGCGGAGCCACTGACACAATCTTCGCCACAAGCCCACTACAAGAAAAATGTCGGGAAATGCGGACGAGCCTCTATATTTATCTTGTACGACTGACGAAAGACTTCGATAGTGAACTGCGAAGGACCCTAGGGAATGCTGCATAAATCTGTATGTCAAGATCGTTTGGCACGCATAGCACGCCAACTACATGAGGGGATATTGGCTCATGCCACGGACAATGGGACAATCTCAGGGACATTTACAGCAACCAGTGGAGTTAAGCAGAGTTGTGTACTCGCTCCTACCCTATTCAGTCTAATTTCCTTCCTGCTGATGAACGCCTACCGTGATGAGCGCCTCGGCGTTAGCATTGTCCACGGGACGGACAGCCTGCTTCTGAATGTCCGACGAGTGCAGACCTCAACGCAGGCTTTAGCAACATTTGTCAATTATCTCCACCTCGCGGACGACTGTAAACTCAGAGCTACGAGAGAATCAGCTATGCAAAGAGGCATGAACCTTACTGACTCCGGCTGCTCAAGTTTTGGCCTGGCCAGAAACACGGACGGAACAGTGATCAGACACCGATCGGTAGCAGAGGAGGAACACACCCCGCCCAGTATCCGCGTGAATGAAGCACGACTAGCATCCGTGGACAAGTTCGCTTACCTGGGAAGTACCCTCTCAAACGAAACCAAGATAGGCGGCGGAGAGGCCCACCGGCTCCCAAAGCCAGCCGGGCGCTCAGCCGACTACAGGCCTGCGGTTGGAGCCGTTAGGGTGATAGTTCTGGCGAAGTTGCTGTACGAGAACAGAGACATGGACCGTCTGCATCAATCAAGGCATAAAAATCAATTACTTCCACATCTCAGTTGCTGGTCCAATCGGTTGATGACCAAGCTAAGGAGAGTCTACTGTATTTCTACAGGTACAGAATAGTTCTTCCACTGTTAAAAGTGAAGGGACTTCTAAGAGCCTTTCTAGATTGGAAACGATGAGGCATCAGGATCAAGAATTTAAAACGCAACTACACACCTATCAACCGAGTAGCTGCAGTATGTGACTCATCTCAAGAAATCTCAACCAAAATTCTGAAATATTATCTCGGGTAGAATGGGTTACTTAAATAGAATCGTCACATTCACTATCGTGCCGCATTATCTCAAGATATTTTTATCACAACAGAGTGTCAGGTTATGAATGCACTTTCTTCACAATGCGTGTGACGGAAAGTTCGACAGAAGGGACTAAGCGCGCACTCTTAAAACTACGACACACTTGATTCAAACAATCTAAAGTAGAATTTCAAAATTTTGGCATACAAATATCACAAAATGCTGCGGAAGATCGTAATAGGTTACGCTGACACGACAGAGACATCGAATACCCAAATCCCGCTGGATTAGAAAGCTACTTGATGACCGCGTAGGACTTTTCAGTAGAGGGGAGATTCATCGTCATTTTATTTTGTTGACGTGCGTGCGAAGTTGGCATAGTGGACAACACTTGGTTAGCTGGGCTCCAGTGAGTCTCTAGACGTGCGGTATTGGGGATCGGTGCGTCAAATTTCTCATCTTCGCTTGGGATTTTATCTCTGACAGACCGTAATGAGGCGGCAAGAGTCTGCGTAAGGGTGACCTAGATGGCCGGGCCGATTAAGACAATTATGACGAAGATCTGTGCGCACACGAGTGGCAAATGTCGCCGCAAAAAGCAGGGACACGTTCTCAACATTCCCACTTTGTCTCGATGATCTGACAGTTCGACTGTCGTTGCCGATGATGCCCACCGTGTGCCCCACAACAAGGTGAGAGCAGGCATGGGGACTTGCGTGAGTTAGGTTAAAGGGGTAGTAGATTTGCGAAGCATCTACAGCACTCCCTCGTCTTCGACTACCTGAGCCTCGCGTCAGGACAGATTCAAAAACATCGGAGGCGGGAGAGGACCCAGGTGGCTGGCGCGGCGTAAACCTGCACCTGGGCGTGCCACCACACCTCTTGGTACACAACGTACACTGTCTTCTATTTTACACAACAAAAGAAAAGAAAGGCTGTCCAGATCCCACCATGTGGGAGTGCCATAGAAGCCGCATTAGGAAATAGTCATTACAGCCTGTCCCTTAGTCCACTAATCGGCTACTCTACACAAACGTACACTGGGTTCAGTGCAAGGTCCGATTTATCTCATCAGCTGGCAGCTTTCCAAGCCACGGCTTTTAACGCAGTGTAATATATTTAAACGCGTCAGATCGCGTATAGTGAGCAATATGCGCTGAGACCGCCGACCTTACTTTCTCTATCTCCCCCTCTTCCCACTCTCGGGCACCATTCCACTGTTCGGGCCGGTCATAAGTGGGTGCAATAGCTGACAGAGATAGAGAGCTCGTCTTCGAGCGCCGTATGCACGACCCGGTCCCCTAAACTGTCCGAGTCGTTCAGTCAAGTGATGCTTAGATTAGGAGAGATGGCTGACAGAGATGAGACCAGCTCGCCTGGGCGTGCCTGTATTAACGGTAGTTAAGCAAAAATGGGGAATGGGCGTCCTCAGCGGAGTCATTCTTGAAGAGTCGGGACTGAATTCCTCTTCCTCGTAGTTGTGTGGCTGGAGTAACCAGGTGCAGCCAAGACGCCTAACTGTGAGGCTGTGAAGCGGGCTGGCTAATTGCACGTTGCCGCGGGTTATTCCCAAATGAAACAGACTTTACATGCTAGGGAATGTCATATCTGGGTCAGTTGCACCGATTCCAGTCCGTAGCAGACTAGCGTAGGCATCCGTTAAACTTTGCGCTAATCTCTTGAGGACAGATATGCAAGTACATGACAAACAATATGTACGATGTAAAATTAGCTCCAGGATGTTTACATGAGAAGTTAAACTACCAATAACAGGTATAACAGTGCTGAACATTTGAAGGAATAAAATCAGTAGACAACAGTAGCCGTGTGACCGAAGAAGAAGTCGCATTGCGACTAGCGAGTGTGTGCCCAACCGCTCAAAATGTTCCCAGGCGTCCAAGCAGCCAGCGTTGAATGCGTCTTCGCATACAGTTTATGCAAAGTAGGTTTCTATCCTCAGAAAGTTCCCAGTGAGGACGACTGTGGATACATGCACCCTCTCAACAGCTACTCAAGCATTCGTGCTCGCCGTTTTTAAATTGACACAGCTAGCGCACGCTTCTCTGCATTATTTTAAAGTTTGTCTTAGTTTTTCTTGTTCTTTCACGCTCACTAGCAGTTGAACCCGACGGTTCGACCCTCGTGTCCAACGATGTCCAATGTGCGCCCCACAGCAAGGTTAAGTAGACACGGCGACTTGCGCGTGAACTGGTTAATAGTGAGAGTGGGCTTGCGCAGCATCTACCACACACTCTCATCCTAACCTGAATGGGGCGTCAAGACATAGTCAAGAGGACCGGAGCGGGAGGGAGCGCAGGTGGCTGGACATGCACCTACAGTAGGTGGGCTAACTCATGAAATGTTAACCGAAATTCCGAAATGCGCTTTCGTTTCGAAAAGATTAATTAAATAGGGTCGTAGAACTAGTCAGCCTGCAACATAATCCGGGATGCCGTGTGGCTACGTACGTGTTCGCAATGGACTCGTTCATGTTTGGACTCATGTTTGGCTTAGGTTCGTGTTCGTTCTTCTGTTCACTGAGCTGCGGCCGGACGCTGCGACCAAACGACGCTGTTTCACCCAACTCCAAAGATCCTGTGATTGGTTCGGTTCAGGCGAGCTCTTTAATCTAACAACAACTGGGAGAGGGACCTGTGGATAAGGCCGACGAAGATATAGTAGGTGAACGAACTCGTAAAATGTCCACCAAAATTCCGAAATGCGTCTTCGTTTCGAAAAGATTAATTAAGTAGGGTTGTAAAATTAGTCAGCCTGCAACACAATTCTATAATATTTCACTTCCCTCAAGATGCCGGCTTTCGAATGAAATTCCTTCCGGCTGCATGCAAAATCTATACGCTGTAAAATATGACTAGTCAAGTAGCATGCATTTTTCACATTGATTTTCGATGCCCCTAAAAGTCCAATTATATTTCATGGAAAACATGCATAAAAATATTCATTCTCCTGCTCATTTGGTAGACAATCACGTCTTCTTCTAATTTCATGCTCGAAGGAGAGACATAATTCAGTTTGAAAAAAAGTTTATATTTGTGGGACTTTTAAATACCGTAAAATGGCCGTTCGTAAATCGTAATGTCTCTGCACTTACCAATGTGGGTCGTAAAGTTCACAATATGGTTCAAATCGAATGCTAAATTTCATGAACCCCATACGGTTTCTTCTCAATACCGTAGAGAAATGTGTGGTTTTCTGTACGCGGAAAATATACGGTTTGCAGTTTGCAAACCCTGAATCCAATTGTAACGTTAGAGCGGGTTCAAAATTATTCGGAAATTGGAAACGTTTTTGAAAACCGAGTTATACACTTTCTTCGAGTATATGCTTGGAAGAAGACGTACTTTTCGACCTAATGGATGGAAGAATGAATATTTTTATTCATGTTTTCCATGAAATATAAGTAAACATTTTGGGGTATGGAAAATCAATGAGAAAAATGAACGCCACTTAAGTAGTCATTTCTTACAGGGTATAGTGTTTGCATGCAGCCAGACGGAAGTACTTTCGAAGGCCAACATCCTGAGGTTACTGAAATATCATAGAAGTATGTTGCCGGTTGACTAATTTTGCAACCCTACATAATTAATCTTTTCAAAACGAAAACGCATTTCAGAATTTCGGTTGACATTTCGTAAGTTAGCCCACCTACTGTAGGCGTACCACCACACCACCTGGCCAGCAAAAAACACGACCAGAATTTTTAACCAACAACATCAGGTCAGAAAGGACGACTGGGCAGCAGTTGAACCCACAAGTTTACCGTCACACCACAGGAAGTCCAATTAGTTTTCCGCATTCAGTTTTTAGTCAGAAAACGGTAGCTGTTCCCACATTTCTTGTTTGTATCTGGTCATCTGCACTCGAATGTTAGCTTTTGCTCGCGACGGATGAGCATCATTCCTCATACTTTTAAGCAGCCTAAACAACTGCGCCCTAATTACAGTAAGTTACCCAGAACACGAAGTTCAAACTTGCTGCCACGAACATGTAGTCCGAAGGAATAGCCCTTTTCATATTGTTTGCCGTCTTTTGACTGCAAAGTCGCAGGAACCCTGAAAGCTACACCACTATTGTTTCTGATGACATGTGATTACAGGCGAATTCGGTCGAAACAGATAATCCTCTGGCGGATAAAAACGTAAAGCTCAAGCTCGCTCCAGTCCAATAAAAACTAGGGCTGTAACCAATCCACCGTATTTGCTCGCGAGTCTGCACTTCAGTACAAAATGTCGAAGAGAACAGGCAAGATTTTGAGCACCACCCTCTCAAGGATGAGTTTATAGTCGAAGTCACATGCAAACCCCGTCATCCGAAATTAAGCTCGAGCGAAAAAAAGCCGCACCCGTATTCTGATGACACGATCGTCCTTGCAAGCTCACACAAACTGAGCTCTAGAGCTCAGTATTCCATTTACAATTGAATCAAAATTCACAGGTTTACTCAGCGCAGACAACGCATGAGCAGAATTCTCCCACAAGTCGAAGATGCTAGTCCCCCAGCAACTTAGGGGCGGAGGATTTTTGAACGTTCGTTGGCCTGTTTCCCTAAGTGATGGTGGCTCAAAACCGGGCGCAAGACCTGGTTCAATCGGAGCTTTTGTCGAGTACCAGGTGGTCGCAAACCGAACCCTCTGACCATAAATGAAACGTTTTTTATGGATAGACCAATTCGGGCTTCGTTCTCTCAGGAGTAGCGAACGATAAAACGGTGAATTAGGCTGCCGGCCAGAAAAGGCAAGCTAACAGAAGCCTCCACTGCAGCCTCATGCCAGATCACACGGATATGTACAGAGGTCACACAAACGGTCTATGGACCCTTCAGCAGTTAAAAGCACAAAAGCGTCATACCATTTTCCCTGCAACGCTAAAGTGTTTGCTAGACCGGTAATGAGCTCCGAGTTTAGGAAACTACACTCCCTACAGAGGGCAAGTCGAGGTTGGTGTGGGAACAACCGAGATCTTAAGATCAGAATTCGCCACCCGGCAGAATAAACCCGAAGGTAGGGTTGAGCACTCTTCTGTGAAATGTACACCCAGTGTCGGTTAGCAAGCCACCAGGAGGTTGAAGGGCGACTGACTGGAGCACACATGTTCCGCACCAGCGTTTTGGAGGGCAAATGGCGCCAAACAGAAAATGTTGGTTTCCTGAGAAGATGGAGCTATTAATTCGCCAGGTAAACGCTTTTCACTCCGCGCTTACCGCATTTATCTTGCGTGGGAAGTTATAAGCAAGTTTGTCGGTCGGGACAGCTGTTTCGACACTACTTCCTTTATAACTTCCCCAAGGCACAATGCGGGGAAAGTTTCTAAATGCAAACCCTCGTATCGTTAATTCCGGAGCCTAACAATTTTGTAACCTCAAACAACAGTAGGTGGGCTAACTCATGAAATGTCAACTAAAATGCCAAAATGCGTTTTTGCTTCGAAACGATTAATTAAGTAGGGTTGTAAAACTAATCAACCTGCACCATAATACTATAATAATTCAGTTACCTCAGGATGCCGGCTTTCGAACGAACTTCCCTCCGGCTGCATACAAAAACCATACTCTGTAAGAAATGACTACTTAAGTGGCATGCATCTTTCTCATCGACGTCCGATGTCCTTAAAGATTCAATTATATTTCATGGAGAACAGGAATAAAAATATGCATTCTTCCGTTCATTAGGCAGAAAATTACGTCTTCTTCCAATCTTGTACTCGAAGAAAGGGTATGATTCGGTTTTCAAAAACTTTTCCAATTCCCGTATAATTTTGAACCCGCTCTGCCGTCACACATGCACTCAGGGTTCGCAAAATGCAAGCCATGAATTGTCCGCATACGAAAACCTTACACTTCTCTACGGTATTGAGAAGAAACCGTATGGGGTTCATAAAATTTAACACTCGATTTGATCCATATTGTTAACTTTACAACCCATATTGGTAAACGCAGAGACATGACGTTTTATGAACGGCCATTTCGCGGTATTTAAAAGTCTCACAATTAGAACCTTTTTTAAACGGAATTGTGTCCCTCCTTCGGGTATAAAATTGAAAGAAGAAGTAATTTTCTACCTAATGAACGGAAGAATGAATATTTTTATTCATGTTCTCCATGAAATATAATTGAATCTTCAAGGGCATCGGACACCGATGAGAAAGATGCCTGCTACCTAAGAAGATATTTTTTACGGAGTATAGTTTTTGTACGCAGGTGGAAGTTCGTTCGAAGGCCGGCATCCTGAGGTAACTGAATTATTATGGTATTATAGTGTAGGCTGATTAGCTTTACAACTCTACTTAATTAATCATTTCGAAGCGAAAACGCATATCGGGATTCCAGTTGACATTTCATGATCTAGCCCACCTACTGTAAATGCGATAAGCGCAATTCTGATCCTAAGAAAGCCATGATTACGACGGCATCCCCCTAGGCTCACATATCGACGGTGCTGAAGACAGCCTCGATTAGGAATTCCTCCAAGGAAAGGCAACCCTCCCTTCCGGCACAGACGCCGGCTTCCGCGAACTAGTTTGAGACTGAACACTGGGTAAATCCCAGTACTGCTTATCCGCTTCTCTCAATTAGATGGTAAGGGCTCCGAGCCTACTGACTGTATTGCTTATTTCGGTTCCTTTGTACTACCGCGGGCATGCTCATTTATGTCCGGCGGCATGTCACAGGAATAAAGGCATGCAAAGCGCCGATGGCAAAAGGACTTCAAGTTAAGCTTCAGTCTTCACTGGACCTGTCGATTTCAGCCTTATAGAACATCACAGTCATGATGATAACGACGTCAATGAGGACCCGTTATCCAGCCTTTGTTCGTCACATTGTTTCATGATTGTCCATAGAAACTCGATAAAACATTTGAGAGACGAAGGCTACAGTTCCTCTGCCTATCCTTATAATCAAAATAATAACCTGATCATAAACAAATCGGAATTCGTATAATAGAACACCTTTCGCGGGATTTTCATCAGCCAGACTCGGAAGTCTTCTGACCATGATTTTAGTAGAACTGAGACTGAGTTTGACACATAAACAGGTAGTTTGACCGTCGTGCCCGACAATGCCCAGTGTGCTCCACAGCAAGACATGGACGGTGAGTGGCGCGTGAATTGGTTAATAGTGAGATTAGACTTGCGCATCACCAACGGCACTCTCTCCTCCTCACCTGGGCCCGCTGTCGAGGCGCAGTTAAGAACACCTGAGGCGAGAAGGCGCGCAAGTGGCTGGCACGGTCGAACACGCAACTAGACGTGCCACCACACCTCTGGTCTACAACAAACCATGAATGATAAACCACGGCTAGCAGGGCTGATGGTTGATGTTGCATCACCATTGATTCCATCTGAGACACAGACAAAGATCGGTTGAAGAGAGGCTAATCAGTCTCTGTGTCCTGTATACCCCTCGAGGGGACTACGGAATGGGTGGATATGCAGCCGCGCTGAAGCCTCTCCTAGAAAGTATTTTCAACTAGCTAATACATTTTAAGAAACGCAGAGCTCTCAAGCCCGTTTTCCTTACGGAAAAGTTCATAGACGCACCAAAAAGTGGTCCTGGACGACTCCGTTGCCCTGTCGAAGACCGATAAAGATAAGCCCATGGTGCAACAAGCCACCACGTGCAAATTTCCCGTGGTACAATTTGTCAGTCTTAGCAGTGCTAACGACAACACCATCGCGCTAATGGCTGCGAAATCCGGCCTGAATGGACGGCTGATCTGAAGAGGAGCGAAACATCTGGCTCCTACAGAGAATACCCCGGCGTCGGTATACAGACTGCGTTCCCGAATACAAAACCTCAACCCCTCTTCGGAGGACACAAACATACCAGAGTTTCGGTCCATCCACATGCCTGATTAGTGCCTCACGTTGCTTCTAGCTCTTTCGTGCTACGATGTTATGAACTGTTTTCATATTTCTTGCCCATCCTAGTAGAAAAGTGCTAAGACTGTGAGGGGATGGTAGACAGGTTGTGAAACTGGACGTCAATAAATTCTGCTTATTTGTTATTTTTGCCTAGATTGGATGCGATTAACTCAGACCTGGAGAGGGTATTTGACGCGACGTTCTCCAGTGGCCGCCATGAAAACGTCAACAATGAGATCACCTTTATCTGCGACTGTCTCTCATGATGGATTCGAGTGAGAGTTCGAAACGTCAGGCCAATAAATTTCTTGTTCTAGTGATCGCATCTTCGTCTTCTGAAGGAGATCACTGTCGGACAAGAAGGCGACCGCAGGACACGGATAATGCTGGTTGGGGAAGCTCGGATCGTGGACAGAGGTGAAGCCCTAAGACTCGGACAATCCCAGCAGTGGTAAAGAAAGTCCTGACAGACTATGTTCGCGCATATCACAATCAGAGACCTCTAGTATTTGAGGTATAAAAGGTGTCACAATCCTTGCCTTCGTCCAACAACGGAACAAGTGTACAAAGACTGATCTATTATTGTAAAGATAAAATAGAAGCAAAAACAGTCACAAATAACGCCCTCGGCAGCTAAACTACATATAGATTTTTTGAAGCTCTCGTGGGAAAGGGACAGTATCTCTAATGTTATAGACGCCAAGGATCCAGAGAAGAAGTCGGTCGAAACCCAGACCAAAACCGGCGTGCGGCGCGCCACCGTGTCCTCGTAGGCCCAGATACCAGGCCATGGAGGGACTTTGGGGATTCAGTCCCTGGCGACGCATTTTCTCCGCCAAGGCGGAACCATCCGTCTCACGAACGGAACCGCCAATCAGTTCCCCAATACCCGGTATCAGTAGATCAACAGCCTGTACACATGCCGGTGACCCGTTCGTGACGGAGCCGGTGGAAGCGCAGTAGAAGGGTTTCATTGAGGCGGGGAAGTCTGTTATGAAGACTGGGCGGTCTCCAACCCACTGGCAAATTTCCTGCTCTTCCTCTTTACTCAGACCATCCTCAGAGGACCGAGATCTGCCCGCCCTCTGTAGATAGTTGTCGGCCTCTGTGAAGGTGACCCTTGCGAAAGGCAGAGGCAGCATTCGTCGGAGTTTCGCGATATGCTCGGCGGTAGAGCTGTTGGGCGGCTCGCTCAAGTAGGAGAGCACCAGGCGCAGATCTGTCTGTACAAAAAAGAAGGGGAGGGAGGGGGGAACTATTCAAACAAGTGAGCACATAATGGTCAGGAGCCGCAAATTCCACCAAATAGGGCGGATGCGGAGAAAAGTTGCCCACGGATTTTCCGCTGAATCTGTCTTACTGAACGCCGGCTGGTCCGATCATACGATAGAACGGAGCTGCCTCCACGGAATAGTGCAGAATGCTTGGCTGTAGTAGGTGGTGTGCCTCCTGAAACATTATCTCGGTTAGAAGGGAGTTCTTAGGTGGGGCTGTAACACTGATTAGCATGCAACATTTTAGTCACGCCAGGGTGCCAGCTCTTGAATGTATGTCTCCACGGTCGCTAAAAAATGATAATTAAAGCAGTATGAACTTTTGTCATTTATTTTCGACGCCATTGTGGACCAAAATATCGTTCCTTCTGCTTAGTTTGTAGTAAGCTGGGTCTTGCAATCCTCTAGTTATAGAGAAGATGACTTTGGCTTTAAGGAAGTTTGCACATAATAGACTTTTAGAACCGTGTCCATCGGTCTTCTAACGTTCCTTATAAAGCATTGCATGCTTCACATGAATCGTACTTGTACATGAAAGCATTAAATGCAAATGCGACGACGGGTTTGGCCAGGAGGTAACTGCTTCGAAATTCAAACTCGAGAGCACCGTTACACTTCGGATAAAAAGTTGAAGACTTAATTTGCTACGAAATGAGTCTACCGATGGGTGGTAGTGGGTATAAGGTATTTGAACCTGAAAGAGCATCGGGAATCAATTAGAAGGAACACTACTTAAGTAGCCACTTTCGACGAGTGTAATTTTCTCACGCGGCCCGGGGAGACAAACACCCGAAAGCCGGCATCCTGACGTGACCGGCTGCAGGATAATTAATCTTACAATTCCACCTAACTAATCCTTCCTAACCAAGACGAAGATGCAATCACTGGGACAAGAAATTTATTGGCCTGACGTTTCGGATTCTCACTCGGTCCCACGGCAGCCACGTGCTATAAATACTGCACGCCTTGTACCAACATCGCCTTAATCTGCGAATGTCTCTGATGATGGATTCGAGTGAGAATCCGAAACGTCAGGCCAATAAATTTCTTGTTCCAGTGATCGCATCTTCGTCTTCTGAACTGCTACCTGGAACTCGCCTATTCGCTTCTATCAACAAGCTACAATAGTAACGCATGTCACGGAACGTTAACTGAAACTCTGAAACGTTAGCTAGGTTAAAATGGATAACTTGGGTGGGGCTGTACGACAGATTATCATGCGGCATAATCCCACGATGTTTAATGTCAAGATACTGACTTTTGGATGCGATTCTTTCCAGCCGCCTGCAAATATCACACTCGTTAACAAATGACCATTTGATAAGAGTGGATTTGTCCCATTGAAATGAATACTTAGGAAGTATTAATATTTCTATCGATTTTTGATGCCCTTGTACATCCATCCATAGTTCTTGGAAAGCATCCACAGACAATACAATTCCTTGTACTCAATCTGCAATAATTTAAACCTCCTTATAGTCAATACTCGAAGGAGAGGTAACTCTTGGTTTGTAATTATGAGATTTTTCGAAATGTTTATTTAAAAAGCATCCTGTATGTCCTTTCTAGTGCTGCTGTAAAGTACACAACGTGGTCCATATCAACAGAAAAATTGTGTTTCCAAAATGGTATCTTTTTAATTTTTTTTCTTAGACAGAAGGCATACAGCAAGTAGTCTGGAAGCCGCAAATGCAAGTGCAACGGGAGTTCAGAGTTAAAGGACGTTTTATAAGTAGGAAATATCGATTCTTCAAGTAAATAATTGACAAAGACGCATTTGACTAGAAAATCGGGGGAAGAAAGGGCACTGTTTATGCACGCTTTCTATCAAATATTGAGAATTGATGCACAGTTATACTACCAAGTAGTCATTTTGCAACGAATGTGATTTTTGCAGGTGGCGGAGGACTCAAACTTCGAGGTCAGCACTCTTGCGATTATGCTGCATGATGATTCATCCTACAGTCCCACCAAAGTAATACTTTCTGAGATCACATTTCCAAATTTTAATTAGTGCTTCAGGACCCGCAATACCTACTGTATTTTCAGACTATGTAATTGATAGCAGTATAAATCACTCGTAACGAGTTTTTCGTATCCAAATATCAGAATCGTCTGATAGAAATTCTGCAGCCTGATACTGCCATTTATTGCGCGTGAATACGCGATGTAAATCTCTTTGGTCAATGCAACAGTGCTGTCCTGGCAAAATTCATAGCGTACGCGATGGTGAATACCGCTCATGTGAATTGTCCCGTTGAATACTTTGTACGTGCCTTTGACCACACACCACCCAATCAGGCCGAAGATGCCCATTAGCATGTTTTTCAGTGTTCAGTAAGCAATATCTCTCAGTACGAGTTTTGGTAAAGTAGACCCTTTCAAGA